>LPNX010624642.1:632475-846007 GCA_001517045.1 Pseudotsuga menziesii
GGGGGCGGTGGTTATATCACATTTGAAAATCCCACAACATATCCCATGCATAGGAAATATTTTGCATGTGATTGAGATGTGGTATCACTTTTGAAGGTTTAGTACACCAAGGATAGTTCTCATTGTTAAAATTACTGTGCCATTTAGATCATCAATCAAGGAGTCCAATATTATTGATGCAGTAAAAGAGGAATGAAGATACACACTGAACAAATCAAACCACACAGGAAACATATGATTATAGATTAGATAATTACAATATCATTCTCATTAATTAAATCTGGTGTTACAATAGTTAACATAAAGGAATAATTCAAATCCATTAGGGAGGAATTTGAATATACCAACTGGATGTGTTTGTACCTAACTGACTAGCTAACTCAGGATATCTCAATCAATATCAGAGTCCAAATACCTAACTCTATATGTCTAAACAACTCACAAAATCAGTAATAAACAATTAAATAAGTCTAACTGAAGTGGTAGGTGAGCAAAGGCACCTAATCCACATGCAACCATGCATAACTAGCACTTACTGAATTGATTGTGATCTAACTGAATGTAACTAGAAATTAACTAAGCTTAACTAGTTCTAACTCCAACTGATTGAAGGAGGTTGGTGCAGGGACTCCTAGTGGCTCCTAAAATGTAGGGATTGATCTAGGAGGCACCTAAACTGATGCATGCAAGTGCAGTCATTGTCAGTTAGCCTCTAGCAGTGTTCCCCACACTGTAGTAACTGGTACATGTGGCCCCATTAGGCCAAATGGACCCAATGGTACTAGTGGACATAATTAATTAATTATAACTCCCAAGTTAGGCTAAATAATATAATAGATAGTATGGTTAAGGGAGGATTAATAGTCCTAACACCCCCCCTGAATCCTAAATTGGACGACTGTAGGCCCTAGAAACAAGGGCATAAGTCGCCCAAATTATACAATCTAAAAGAAATAGTGATTCTTAATACAATCGAGGAAATAGGGGAAAACCTCATGGGAAAAGGCCCCCCAAAATAAGCAGAAATAGGAACTCAGAATCAAGCTTTAATGCCTAAAAGAGACATGAGAAAGGAAAATCTATTTTCGGTAAAGACTTGGTAAAAATATTTGCAATCTGATCCTCTGTAGGACAATAGTGTAGTGTGATGGTCCTGTCATGCACCGGTTCCTGAATGTAGTGCATGTGAACCTCTATGTGCTTTGTCCTTTGCTTCTGAACATGATCACTGGAAATTTTGATTGTACTTTGGTTGTCACAATAAATATCCACTGTAGATGAATTCTGAATCCCGAACTCTGTCAAGATGCCATGTAGCCAAAATTATTAAATAGATGCATTCATAGCTCCCCGATAGTCTGCTTCTGCTGAAGAGAGTGCCAGTGCTGCTTGCTTCTTGCCGGATCAACAAATTGACCCAGATCCAATCATGAATACAAAACCTGAGTTGTATTTCCTATCATTTCCATCTCTTCTGCAGTCTAAGTTGATAAAGCCTGTGAGATCCACTTGTGCTCCAGTTTCATAGTGGATCACATAATCTAGAGTACCCTGCACATAGTGCAAGATCCTCTTTGCTTCCTTCCAATGTAGCTCATGTGGCTCCTGCATGTATCTGGAAACAACACTCACAACATAGGATATTTTTGGTCTTGAATGTGTGAGATACAAGAGCCTCCCAATGAGCTGTCTATAGAGAGTGTTGTCTACCAAGGGTGTGATACCACGTTCTTCAAGCATGATGCCTGATAGAAAGGGACAGGGGGTTGCCTTGCAATCCTCCATGTGGAATCTGTTAAGCATGTCTAATGAATACTGGAACTATGAGATCATGATTCCCGAATTCGTTTGACTTACTTCAAGACCAATGAACTATCTTAATAGTCCCAGGTCAGTCATAGTGAATGCTTTGTTAAGAGCAGACTTGATGCTACTCAATCCAGCAACAGAGCTGCTAGTAATGAGGAGGTCATCCACATATAATACTACTAGAATCAATAGCCCCTCTTTCTTCTTCATGTATACATTACAATCTGATTTGAAAATTTCAAACTTCTAAGAGATGAGGAAGGCATCCATCTTGGAGTACCATGCCCTTGGGGCTTGTTTGAGTCCATATAGTGATTTCCTCAGTCTGCATAATAAGGAAGGATCACCAATAAACCCCTCAGGTTGTTTCATATATATATCTTCCTCCAAATCACCATGAAGGAAGGCACTCTTCACATCCATGTAATGTACTTTCCATATTTTGGAAGCAACAATTTCCAATACCATCCTGATGGAGTCCATTCTAGCTACTGGAGCGAATGTCTCATTGTAGTCCAAGCCTTGAACCAAAGAGTATCCTTTTTCCACCAACCGAGCCTTGTAATTGGTGGTTGTGGTTCTATCAGCAACTATCTTGGTCTTGTAGATCCATTTCTACTGAGCCAGCTTCCTTCCTAGAGGTAAGGAGACAAGTTCCCGGGTCTTACTGTCATGTAGCGAATCAAAATCCTCATCCATTGCTTCCTGCCATATAGGATCATGGAAAGCTTCCTTGAAGGATTGAGGATATGACCCTAGCATCTTAAAACATCTCTCATGAAGAAGGGGATCTATGTGGGACAATGCAACACTCTCCATCTGATACTGGGACCTCGTTCTTCTCTTTCCATATGGATCCCAACAATATTTCTAGCTGCTTCTATGAACTGCTGAGCCCATTTAGGTTGCTGAAATGAGGTAGATACTAGATCTAGATCTAGATCCTTTTGAGGTGTAAGGTAAATGTATGGATCATGCTGGGATTCCTCCTCTTCTGAATCTGAATCTGAAATGTCAGGAATTAAAACTGTATCTACAGTAGGAAGTGAAGGAATATTTATGCCTTCATCAACTTTGAATGGAAGATTTGGTGATGTTGGAACTATGAATGGCATGAAGTGAGAGAAAATATATGCCTTGGAGGCATGATAAACAATTCCTTTTTCTACAATATCCTTAGTTGATATTTTTGTGATCTCCACTAAGTCAGGTCCAAACAACACTTGCTTTGGTGATCCAGTGTGAGTCATCTGATATACAGACAACAAATTAGTTGCAAGAGAAGGCACATATAGGACATCTATGAACACACTATGCTTGATTTTGATGGTGCCTCTTCCTGTTGCTGGAATTTGGGAATCATCTCCCATGTGAATAGTGGTCCCTTATTTGATGTTGAGAGTGGAGAATAAATCCTTCAAGAAAACCATGTGGTTGGATGCTTCAGAATCAATAAAATAGGCTGTTGACCGAGGTAGGCCAACTTTCAAAGCATGGCACCTTTCATGTCCATTATCAGACTTCTTTGCTCCTTGTGGGAGAGCAATGTTGTTCTATTTGAGGAGGGCAGTCAGCTGATATTCTTGCTTCTTTATACAGGAGTTTTCAAGGTGAAAACCTCTCATACAATATAGACACATCTTCTTTTGATACTTCTTCTTTTTATTAGAGACGAAGGCTCCTTCAGAAGTCTGTTGATTTTGTTTAGGCTTCGAATCAGCTAATTTGGGATCCTTCTTCTTTGATTTCCCTTTGGCTTGCGCTTTGCTAGAGTCAGTTACTAGGAGATCCTATATTTGGAGGTCTTGATGACTCCCATCTGTATCAACTTCTCTTGCTCCTTGATTAAGGACTAGAAAAAGGAATCAAGTGAAGGAATTTTCCAACTAGGGAAGCCTTCCCACTTGGAATGAGATATTGAAACAAAAATACAGAATACTTAAGACCGAGTTTGCTGAGAATGGAGAGCACATTTTTCTCATCCTTTCTTTCTATTGCGCACTGTCTGCATTGGATTGAAAGAGACTTGAATTTAGTAAAGAATTTCTCTATTGTTTCATATATATATATCTTCCTCCAAATCACCATGAAGGAAGGCACTCTTCACATCCATGTGATGTACTTTCCATATTTTGGAAGCAACAATTTCCAATACCATCCTGATGGAGTCCATTCTAGCTACTGGAGCGAATGTCTCATTGTAGTCCAAGCCTTGAACCCAAGAGTATCCTTTTTCCACCAACTAACCCTTGTAATTGGTGGTTGTGGTTCCATCAGCAACTATCTTGGTCTTGTAGATCCATTTGTACTGAACCAGCTTCCTTCCTAGAGGTAAGGAGACAAGTTCCCGAGTCTTACTGTCATGTAGCGAATCAAAATCCTCATCCATTGCTTCCTGCCATCTAGGATCATGGAAAGCTTCCTTGAAGGATTGAGAATATGACCCTAGCATCATAAAACATCTCTCAGGAAGAAGGGGATTTGTGTGGGATAGTGCAACACTCTCCATCTGATACTGGGACCTTGTTCTTCTCTTTCCATATGGATCCCAACACCATTTCTAGCTACTTCTATGAACTACTGAGCCCATTTAGTCTGCTGAAATGAGGTAGATACTAGATCTAGATCTAGATCCTTTTGAGGTGTAAGGTAAATGTATGGATCATGCTGGGATTCCTCCTCTTCTGAATCTGAATCTGAAATGTCAGGAATTAAAACTATATCTATAGTAGGAAGTGAAGGAATATTTATACCTTCATCAACTTTGAATGGAAGCTTTGGTGATGTTGGAACTGTGAATGGCATGAAGTGAGAGAAAATATATGCCTTGGAGGCATGATAAACAATTCCTTTCTCTACAATATCCCTATTTGAGATTTTTGTGATCTCCACTGAGTCAGGTCCAAACAACACTTGCTTTGGTGATCCAGTGTGAGTCATCTGATATACATACAACAAATTAGCTACAAGAGAAGGCACATATAGGACATCTCTGAACACACTATGCTTGACTTTGATGGTGCCTCTTCCTGTTTCTGGAATTTGGGAATCATCTCCCATGTGAATAGTGGTCCCTTATTTGATGTTGAGAGTGGAGAATAAATCCTTTGAGAAAACCATGTGGTTGGATGCTTCAGAATCAATAAAATAGGCTGGTGATCGAGGTAGGCCAACTTTCAAAGCATGGCACCTTTCATGTCCATTATTAGACTTCTTTGCTCCTTGTGGGAGAGCAATGTTGTTCTGTTTGAGGAGGGCAGTTAGCTGATCTACTTGCTTCTTTATACAGGAGTTTTTAAGGTGAAAACCTCTCATACAATACAGAGACATCTTCTTTTTGAACTTCTTCTTTTTATTAGAGACGGATGCTCCTTCGAAAGTCTATTGATTCTGTTTAGGATTCGAATCAGCTGCTTTGGGATCCTTCTTCTTTGATTTACCTTTGGCTTGCGCTTTGCTAGAGTCAGTTACTAGGAGATCCTGATCTTTGGAGGTCTTGATGACTCCCATCCATATCAACTTCTCTTGCTCCTTGATTAATGACTAGAAAAAGGAATCAAGTGAAGGAATTTTCCAACTAGGGAAGCCTTCCCGATTGGAATGAAATATTGAAACAAAAATGCAGAATACTCAAGACCGAGTTTGCTGAGAATGGAGAGCACATTTTTCTCATCCTTTCTTTCTATTGTGCACTATCTGCATTGAATTGCAAGAGACTTGAATTTAGTAAAGAATTGCTCTATTGTTTCGAAATTGCTATGATGTAAGGCTACCAGCTCATTCTCTAGGAGGTGTGCTCAAAGCTTATCTTGTTTTCTAAACAAGTCTTCAATATTCTCCTAGGATTCTTTGGGTGTCCTCAAACCTTCAAGGTGGAAGATGAGATATCTGTATATATGAGTGCATAGATAACCAAAAGCTTCATCTAAGTGGTTCAGAAACTTGTTTCTCTCAACTGGATGATGGGGCTCAACCTCCCTTTAAAGTATTATCCCGAAGTATCCCTTGTTGTGCAAGGAAACTTTCATATTTTCCCTCCAATCAAGATAATTGAAGGGTGTTAGGATCCAAGGAGTAGAAGCTTGCTTGAGATGGCTCTGATACCGTGTAATGTTTTTCGTTACACTAAAATGTTCAGGTACACAGGGTACTCCTAAAAGACCGAACACCTTCTGCAACTGCTTCACACAAATAGATCATAGATCAACACACCGATGTTTGTCACATGGTTAAAACCCTCTAGAGGGAAACAGTCCACGGCCCCAGCCAAATAACTACTTGGAGCAATTTATTATGCAAAAGAAAGAAAGTTACATGAGATTCTCATAATCGATCAACTAGCCAAGGACCCTCTATGCTCTTTAAATAGAGATGATAGACCAATCGGGTGTTAAGCCACAGATCAATGGTAGGTATGATCTAAGAGAAGTTGAACCGTTGGATCACTCTATGTCTAGAACATATCGTGACTGTCAGATTATAATATTTACAAATGCATACTAATGCATACTAAAGAAACACACTTTTAACTAACGGATATATTACACAAGTTGATCTTAACTAACTCCTAAGTGTCTAAATATCCTAACATCCCCCCTTAAGAACAACTTGGTATAGGATGGAAGGATTTACAAAAGTGACACTACTAGGGGAAGGAAGGAGGAATTAGAGCCTATCCCCCCTTAAGGACCCATTCCTGAACTCCTAACATAGGCCGAAGTTTAGAAAACTTCGCTTCTGTAAGAGACTTGGTGAAGATGTCCACAACTTGATCATCTGTAGGGAAATAGAGCACTTCAATAACAAGATCATGAATAAGATTTCTGATGAAGTGCATGTGTAGCTCAATGTGTTTGCTACGCTGATGTAGAACTGGATCTTTGGCAAGCTTGATGGCACTTTGATTGTCGCACCAAAGTGGAGTAGGCTGCTGCTGCTCGAATCCAAACTCTGAAAGGATATGTCAAAGCCATAAAGCTTCTTGACTAGCATTAACGACGGCTCGATATTCCGCTTCTGCTAAAGAAAGAGCAAGATCTTGTTGTTTCTTACAAGCCCAAGTGACAGGTCTAGATCCTAGACTGAAAACATAACCTGCAGTAGAATTTAAATCATTAGGATCACCAGCCCAATCTGAATCAGTGAAACCAACCAACAAAGGTTTCCCCCCTGTACTGTAATGAATCTCAAACTGAATTGTACCTCGAATATATCAAATTATTCTTTTTGCTGCTTTCCAATGACTTTCATGAGGAGTTTGCATATAATGGGCAACACGACCAATGGAAAAGGAAAGGTCAGGATGGGAATGAGTCAAGTATAAAAGACTACCAACAAGCTGACGATATAAGATGGCATATACTTCAGGGGAAGTACAAGTGGTAGAAAGTTTGACTCCATATTGGAAGGGAGAAGGGGCTGGTTTACAATATTCCATGTGGAAGTGATGAATAAGGTCACAAGCATACTTAGACTGGAAAAGAAAGATGCCTTCTTTGGTTTGCAAGACTTGGAGACCAAGAAAATAATGCAAATTCCCTAAGTCTGACATTTCAAAATTTTGCTTAAGACTGGATTTCACATGGGTTATAAGTTTAGGGTCACTACCAGTAAGGATAAGATCATCAACATAAAGAAAAAGTATGATGAGATGGTTTCCTACTTTCTTGGTATATACATTGGGGTCAGAATGGCATCTAGAAAAACCAGTGTCAAGGAAAAAGCTATCCATTTTCTCATACCAAGCTCTAGGAGCTTTCTTAAGGCCATATAAGGATTTCTTAAGGAGACAAACAAGGCTAGAGTTATATTGAACATATACAGGAGGTTGTTCCATGTAAATTTCCTCATGTAAATCACCATGTAAGAAGGCAGACTTGACATCCATTTGATGGACTTCCCAGTTATGTAAGGCTACAAGGGAAAGAACAAGGCGGATGGAGTTCATTTTTGCTACAGGGGCAAAGGTTTCATTGTAGTCAATCCCTTCTACTTGGGAAAAACCTTTGGCACCTAACCTTGCCTTAAGTCTTTCAACACTTCCCTCTGATGCATACTTAGTTCTATAGACCCATTTACATCTGACAAGTTTTCTTCCTTGTGGAAGAGGAAGAAGATCCCAAGTATCGTTCGCCATTAAGGAACGACATTCTTCATCAATAGCTGCATCCCAATTTGGATTTCCTGAAGCTTCTGCAAAAGTTTCTGGATCATGATTCTCAGAAACTTGAGCCAGAAGAGAAGAGGCTCACTAAAACTGAGAACGTGTTCGACGTTGATCTCTAGGATCACCAGCAAGATCACCAGTTGCTTCACATGTTGAACGGACCCATCGAGGAAGTATTGGTGCTAGTGCAATTGGAGGAACATGAGCAGGCGGAGGTGGATTTTCATCCTCACTGTCATCATCAGAAATGGGAGTTGGAACCTGTCAAGGAAGTTGGAAGAAGAAGAAGAAGGCACAATTATCGAATCAGGCTCACAGGCCAAAGATGGCACACCCACCAATTTAGGCTTGCAGGGCAAGAGATTTTCATCAAATTTAACATCTCTTCTAATGATTATATCATGAAAATGTGGCTGAAGAAGTCTATAACCTTTTACATCTTTAGAATATCCAACAAACATGCACTTTTCACTTTTAGGCTGCAATGCTTTCCGTTTTTCATCTGGAATGTGAGCCCATGCTTCACAACCAAACACATGAAAGTGACTTACATCTGGTTTAATTTTACTCCATGCTTCTTCCAGTGTTATACCCTGTAAAACTTTAGTGGGTGTGCGATTAACTATGTAATTTGCACAATTTATGGCCTTAGCCCAATATTGAAGACTTAGTCCGTTAGATTGGATCATACAATTAGCCATTTGTTTTAAAGTGCGGTTATTCCGTTCAGCTACACCATTTTGTTGTGGTGTATATGGAACAGTGTGTTGTTGTTGGATTCCTTATTCAGTGCAGAAAGTAGTGAACTTGTTGTTAACATATTCTCCTCCATTGTCAGATCTTAACTTAATAATTTGATGACCAGATTGTTTTTCAACAAGGGCCTTGTAGGCCAAGAACATGTTAAATAATTCTCTCTTAAGTTTTAGGAAGTAAACCTAAGTGAATCTGGAGTAGTCATCATTGAAAGTCAAGAAATATTTGAAACCAGAAAAGGAAGCAGATGGAAGAGGACCACACAAGTCACTATGCACAAGCTCCAAAGGAATCGAGGCGTGCTAAGAGGCACGTTTGTCAAAATTGTCCCGATGATGTTTTCTGAGTACACAACTGAAACAAACACCATCCTTGCAAGATACCATTGGGAGACCAGTCACCATATTGTTTTTACATAGTTGTTGCAATGAGTGATAATTTAAGTGACCAAATTGCTCATGCCAAAGTTTGCTCAAGTTATCACTATGAGTAACAAAAACTGAAGGAAAAGGTGATGACCCAAAGTTGTTAAATTTGTACAACTTGTTAATATCATCAACAGTTCCAGTAGCAAGGACATTTTAAGGATTTTTAAAATCCTTGATTACAACTTGGTGAGGTGTAAACGTCACAGTTTTACCTTCACCCGAATGAGTGATTTGATAGATTGATAACAAATTGTAGGAAATTTTTGGAACACATAGTACATCACTGAAATGACCATTTTCTACTGGAACTATTCTAGATCCTACAACACTTAGAGATATATCATCACCAACAAATATTTGTTTGGTGTTACATTCATGCATAGTAGAAAATATGGCTTGATCCTTAGCCATACGATAAGATGCTCCAGAATCAATGAGCCATTCATTTGAAGTAGAAGAAGAAGATGTAGTATAAGAGTAACCAGAAGCACAAAGTGCATGTCCATGAGAGTTAGATTCTGAAGATGAATCTTGGCTGATGTGGTGCTTCTTCATTGTTGCTTCCAAGGCTGCCATCTTCTTAAAAAATTTAGATTCATCATGATTATCTTTCCCACAAAAATTGCAATGACGCCTAGTCTTCTTTCCTTTTTGCTTGGATCCTTTGTCATTTTTTAAAGGAGGAGCTGACTGAGAGGGTTTGGGATCCTTGTTGTTTGGCTTATTATTATGAAAATTCTATTTCTTGGGAGGCTTGGACTTTTCTTTCTGTTGGGACAATAAGGCTTTCCCAGATGTATCTTCAGATTTGCCGAAATGGGTGTTTCTGGAACAAACATAAATGGTTTTCGATGAAATGAAAACTGTTCCCAAATGGAAACAACACTCTAGATGCAATGGAATAGCTCCCATAGGCCACAAATGTATAGAAAATCCATATCCAGAAACCCTTTCAAAGTTTCGGCAACACCGGTTCCAGATCTTAATCAAAATTGAAAGCGGCTCTTCATAAAATCTCTGATACCATGTTCGGGTACACATGGTACTCCCAAAAGACCAAACACCTTCAGCAACTGCTTCACACAAATAGATCACAGATCAACACATTGATGTTTGTCATGTGGTTAAAACCCTCGAGAGGGAAATAGTCCATGGCCCCAGCCAAATAGCTACTTGGAGCAATTTATTATGCAAAAGAAAGAAAGTTACATGAGCTTCTCATAATCGATCAACTAGCCAAGGACCCTCTATGCTCTTTAAATAGAGATCAGAAACCAATCAGGTGTTAAGCCATGGATCAATGGTAGGTATGATCTAAGAGAAGTTGAACCATCTTATCACTCTATGTCTAGAACATATCGTGACCATCGGATTAGAATATTTACAAATGCATACTAAAGAAACACACTTTTACCTAACGGATATATTACACAAGTTGATCTTAACTAACTCCTAAGTGTCTAAATATCCTAACATAAAACCTGTAGATGTTGATGAACATTTGAAACCAAACACAAGGCCCTATCACCAGGAGTGGCAGTTAGTCCACTTGTTTTATATTCCGAGAGGTGCGGTGGTTATACCATGTGGAGGTTGTACCGATACTCCAACACCCTGCCTCCGGTGTAGCTTGGGGGAATTCAACCTGAGACCTATGCTCTGATACCATGTTAAAATTGCTGTCCCATTTAGATCATCAAGAAATGAGTCCAATATTATTGATGCAATAAAAGGGGAATGAAGAGACACACTGAACAAATCAAACCACATAGGAAACATATGAGTATAGCTCAGATAATTACAGTATCATTCTCATTAATTAAATTTAGTGTTACTTCTATAGTTAATTATAGTATCATTCTTAGATAATTACAGTATCATTCTCATTCTATAGTTTCTTACTCTTAAAGTTTCTCCTCCAATGCTTCATAATGGCTCAATATATAACCCTCAAATGGGAAATGGAGGGTCAAATCAAAGCATTTCTAGACATTTGGAAGGCCAAGGATCAAGCTATTCGTTACATGATGAGAAAAAATACAAATAATTTTCTATTTTTGAGTACAAAACCCAATGTACATGGGATGTAATGGTGCAAGCTGCGTATACATGGGCTGCATAACTACTGACTTGTGTGTCTATTCAACAATGTAATTTTAGGTTTAAATTGAGGCATCAAGGCTATAATGAGTAAGGGGGGTATAGTGTGTCTGCATAGGGACAGGGGAAGGCCATTAAGGCATGATTCATAAGGTGTGGAAAATTATGCTATAATATATGCCCCCTAATGTGTGAGGTCATAGGGGTACACGATGGATGAAATACATTATAACAACCCCAAAAGTGGAGTAATGAATATCTAGGTGGAAGATCTAGCCACTTGTTAGCATGATATAATGATAAATCTATATACATGATGACATATTTGGAGTATATATAGTAGTACCGAATACATATAAGTACAATAACCATGGATAGGCATAATGAACATATGTCATAAATGGTCATAACCACTTACAATACACAATGGAGTATGGTCTCCATTCTAAATGAAGACATATGGTACATGATAAGGTACATTGATCTGGTATGAGAACTTAAATCCCATAGGTACTATCATGATATAGGTAGTAGCATATATGGAATGGCACCATAATCTGAGGTCTTCTACACGAATAATTGATGGTACATTTCCCATCACATGAATAAAGGTGTTGAGGCCAAACATGATGAAACATAATTTGATTACTGGTCATTGATGTATACCATTAACAGACGTGAGACAACCCATCGATGATGAAAATGGGTTTCAAGGTACCGAGTGTAATCAACAAGTGCGAATAAATGTGTTGAGGTCAAACACTTAAAGAATCCATCAAGCATGGGACATTGATGTATTCTCAATTTGTTTATGGCGAGAGAACCTTCCATTGATGATTGCAAGTCTCAAGGAACACATCTAACTCTAGATCCAAATTCCAGAATAAATGATATGAAGTCGATGGAATGGAATCCACTAGAAGGAGGTAATTAAGGAATACCCCATAAAACAACATGAGATATTCAACAAGGCTAGATTGGAATAAATTAGATGAACAAGATGTACACTAACTAGTGACCATGTGTCTTTCTTGCGCAAACTGGATGCAAGTAGCATGCGAAAGAGACCCTCCGACTAGAATCCAATAATGAAAACTATTGATAGAGGTGAGGAAACCACCAATAGGGTCTAATGGAATCCAAGACATGACATGAATCCCAATGTGTGAATATATTTCTTATAGTCGATAACAAGGGAAACCACTTAGTCAACAACTAATGATAAGATGCCATCTATTGAGTTCAAGGCCACCTATCAATGATGAAAGTAGCTGTAGGGTGCCAGGTTGGACCACAACTCTATAATGTACTGGGAATGGCTGATAAGCAGAGTCAAGATAACTAAGGAATGGTTGACTCAGGCTATACTTCCTTCGAACGAGAGCATAAGGCATATGGAGACACTTAGGTGACATAGACTCAACTATGCAAATCGAGACAACTCTGTGACACAAAAGGCATCAATGGAGGCTCCATATGGACTTGAAGCTTAACTAGTTGGTGGAAAAATATTTGAATAATGAGTACAAATCCTAAGGAAATACTAAAAACCTAACCCATGATGGATGGGCTCATAAACTGTGCTCTGGTCGAAGGTGACACAACAACTTCCAATATAACAAAATACCATTTCCTGTCCAATTTTTCATGTTTTTTAATTTTTTTTGGTCTTTTTCATATTATAAAGATTGAAAAAGAATAAAATGTGCTTATGCTACAACAAAGAGGAAACAAGTGTCGCGGCCAAGCAAAATAATTCCAAGCAGTGAAACATACCTATGCTGAATGCAAGGAAATGCATGTAGGATAAGGACAATTAGGGGAATGTTTCCTCTTGGGCGAGGGGTGATTAAGCTACAAAGGATAAATAATAGGATTTGATTGGATAGAATTGAGACAAGCTTGGGAATTTTGGCTTATAATATTGAACCGAGGAGCCGACATTAAGCTCAATAAGGAAAGTGAACGTGTGGAATGCATTTACAACTTGATATAAAACGAGAGTCCCTAAGGGATATGTCCATCATAAAATATAAGGAAGAACATAAAGTTTCTATTTGAAGTCAATATGGAAGGACTACAAGGGACTCCCAGACCTAAGGAGGAAGCTCATCATGGGCACCAAATGGAAAGACATGTTCTAAATAGGGTACCCATGATTGAGAAAGATCTACTTCTTACATAAATACACTTCTAGAAGTAGCAGGGAGGTTCCATGTTATTAAGAAGTGGGTTTGTACCTATGGTTAATGTGACATAGTCATGGGATAATGCAAAAATTCAAGAAGAATATCATCATATCCTATATGCTAGTTAATATTTATACCTACCACAGGTGTGAACAAGCTTGAAAACGGTCAAAATCCACTAAGTCTTAGTGAAACTGTATTAAAAAGGGACCTTGCATAACAATATTAGTCCAAAATAGTTGTAAATAATAAATGGAGGGTCTAAACTATAGTAAAGTGGGTATTTTTTTTAATAAATAGTAAAAAAGTCACTATTAACCATACCATTTGTTTTTTACCTCTTATAGTGATTTTGGAGCTCTTTGGACCTTCAAATTTCAAAAGCATATTCCAGGGGCTACAAGCCACGAAATCAACAACCGACAGGACCAGGTAATTCCTCTCTCCATGCTCTTTTAATTCATTGCTTTTATTTTAAGTTTTAATGGTGGATTTTTTAATTTTTGGACACATAAACTATGTTTCTTGACCCACATGGGTGACAAGTCACCAGGTCGCATATAGGGTTCGATACACGTGGAAAAATCGAAGCATGCGCATGTGGCCCTGCTTATGTTGACAGTATGACCCACATGGAGCGTCTTGAATGTTGTTTTTTAAGTATAGAACCTCACAAAATATCTTTTCCTTTGCAGGATGGTGATTGAGTGGTAGGAGAGAGAGCATGAATATGTTGACAGGGTTGTGCATGGTGATTTGGTTTACCAACAAGCGTTGCAAAGGTGTGGGCTCTATAAGTTTTGGAATCTTTTGAGCACGATGGATCAACCAAGAATAATTCAAATTATTATAAACTATTTGGATCTAGACACAAAGGCATTCATATTGGATTGGATGTCATTAAAAATTGAGGTAGAAGACATCTATTTCTTCACAGGACTATCTTGCTGAGGTGAGGTAGTGAATATTAGGGCTCACGGAGCAAGTGGGGGCATGAGTATTGATGAGTATATAGCTATATATTTCCTTCTCAATATTGAAAAAGTGGGAAATAAAGTCCCCATCAATGCAATCTAGAGCCTCAGTCTGAAAGTGATCATTCTAGTTCTATCTAGGATATCGAGTTCGACATGACGACACCATATGTCATGACCTCTCATGTTCTACCTAGTAGAATGTATGAGGACCATCATAAATGAATGGATCACTTTCTTGCTGGGTAGCATGAAACATTACTTGATGGAATGGAATCTTGGTTGGACCAAGAATTTCAGGTTCACCAACATATTATTCACTTTCTTCTTCAAGAGGGTACCAAGCCTTAGTCCCAGGGTCGAGGTCCCTCCTCATGGTTTATGGGATCTATCCCAGACTTGCTGGACTAAGGTGATGCGGAGGTTAGGATGGGGCAAAGCACCTTCTCCATTCACTGATGATTTTTTCCACTGGTGGTGGTAACATATAATCACCATAGATGACTATCCCTATGCATGGATTGACTTCCATGGAGATAGAGATATGCCACTACCACCTAGGTTCGCATTCAGTGATATCGATGAGATTTTTTTTGTTGTATTTTTGAAATATTTCATTTTTTTGTATTTTTGATACAAGGAAATAAAAAACATGATTTTGGTGGTATCATTTACTGACATTAGGTTCATTTTGCGTAGACGTAGGTGCACGCTGACTAGAGGGATTCCTGTGGAAACGAAAGAGAGGCTGAAGAGATGAGATGATTGGTGTTTATTCCCAGTGGAAACTACAAAATGTATAGGGAAACTTGTCTCGGTTGACCCACAGGATCCCTATGGTACATGTCAAGGACTTGCCCGAGGCAATGTAGAGACATGTTGTTGGGCTGCTCCATCAGTTGGTTAGACTATTTAGGAATGTAGCGAATGCTATGGTGTGCTACCATGATCATCATCCAACCCATAGGCATAGATTCCAAGCTATTATTTTTGTATCAACCATATATATATTTTGAGGGATTGAAGACCATTTTTGTACTATGATACCCTATTTTTTGGAACTTTTATTTGGAAATAAAAACATATATCTATCAGTTTGATATATGTACATGTGTCTAAATATGAATGTGAATATTTATGTGCATGATTCTTGTTTAATTATGTGTCAAATCCAATCTAAAATTTATTTTTCATATGAATCATCAATTTGATTATAACATCTAGGTATATGAATGTATATAATGTAATCAACATGTTGTTCTAACAATATTAACCTTAAGTCTCTTCTCAATAACGCAGGATCTCTGACACGGTACTAGCCATTGAATTGTGACACAATCAACTATGAATCTAGGAGGACCTCTAAATACCAAATACTATTTCAAATGACATCTCATAATAGTTCAATTACTACACTATACTCGGCCACAATATTCTAGGATGGCCGGAGGAATACCCCTCCTTAAGACACAACTTGACCCTCAGGTGCATAAATGACCTAATATGTTGATGTATTTGTAACTTCAGAATGTATTCACTTGTATATTTATTATTATATTTCATTGTACCCCGATGGAGATGTTTGTTCCTCCGATCAGGAGAGTCATTAATATAATAAATTCATTTAAAGTCATTGAGGTTAACCCTCCATTATAAGTCGGGGCAATAGAACCCATAGTTGAGTCATATTAGGGTTATTAGACTCTCCTAGTGAATTCGACCCTGTAGAGTAATTGTTAACTGGAAAAAAAGTATAAAGAGAGAGTTAGACTCTCTATTTGAAACACACACTCACTCAACAACATCGCATGAGTGAGAGAGGATTAGCTTGCACAAGCAAGAGAGAGAACATCTGTTGGAGATCTTATTTGTATCTTTGGGTTTTACTTTTCTATTGGTGCTCATTATATCTATGAGGAATTTGTGGGGTTTTCTCCTTTAAGGTTTCCCCGAGGAAAAATATTTGTGTCTCTTGTCTCTTGTGATTATTGCTGTGCATGTTATTTTCTCACATAAAATGCTAGATCATATTAATTAAATGATAAAAATTCAACATGGTATTAGAGCTAACTTGAGAAGAAGACACTGTACAGCTGCAGAAACTAGGCCTTCTTAGTTTTTGGGTTTCTCTCCATAGATCATCAGCAAAAGGAGGCAAGGATAACTCTTCATTAAAGGGCGCATCTTTCCGTCGAAGCAGAATCTAATTCTGAGCATTGTCAGTTTTTGGCCTGTCACTGCTATGGGAAAGAAAGGATTTTCGTAGAATTGGATTTTTTAAGTGATACCAACGTAATATTTCTCTCCTCCTCAAAATAGAAATTTAGAGACCAATATTGAATTTTTTGGTTGGGTAGAACTCCTGGAAAGTCAAACCCTAATTTGACCTTGGACCATAAAATCAACACTACAAAAGATCAGTTCCAGATCCAGTTTCGACATCTCAAATTTCTAATATCTAAATATTTTGTATTTCCATTTGAGGTTCTCATTAAAGATGTCTCATCACACCAATCTTTATTAAAATATTGAAGGAGGTGATAACATTTGAGCATGGAAGTATAAGATTTCATTTTTTCTTGAATAGAATGAGTTGGACACCTACATAAGTGGAGAGGTTCCAGTTCCAGAGGGAGATGAGGATAAAGCCTTACAAAAGAAGAACTTGGTCAAGGCCAAGAGGATTATTGTTGATTCTATCAAGGATCACCTTATACCACACATGTCTTCCCTAAAGACACCTAAAGAGATGTTTGATTCTTTGTCCAAGTTATTTGAAGGGAAGAATATAAATTAGAAGATGACTTTGAGAAATCAATTGAAGAATGTGAAGATACAGAATGTAGAGACCATACAGTCATACTTTACAAGGTTCTCTCAAATCAAAGAACAAATGAAGTTGTGGAAGAAGAAGCAGAGAATGGAGAAATTGTGATGACTACCTTGAATGGTTTCCCTAGGACATGTGACTCCTTTATTCAATGGATTTGTGCAAGAAGAAAGTTAATCACTTTCATTCGGCTGTGGGACGAATGCTCACAAGAAGAAGCTCGAATAGTAGCACGAGAAGAAAATATGGGAAATTAAGATCAATCTCTCACAGCAAACACCAAGAAAATCAGAAGGGACCACCATCATCTCAAAGGTAAGCATTCTCACTAGAATCAGAAAGATAACCCTAGAAGATCTAGCAAATATCTATCTAAATTCAGATGCTATACATGTGATGAGAAATGACACTTTTCAAGATATTTTCCTTGAAATAAAGGTGGCTCTCATAAGAATAAGGACAACAAAAGAAAACATCATGCTCACACTGCAGAGGATGATGAAACTCCCAGGAAGAGAGTCAAAGAAGAAAGTGAAGATTCTTCAAGCGATGAAGAGTATGTTTTGATTTATTCCCTCATGGGAACTATTACACATGGAAGCAATGATTGGCTTATAGATAGTGGGGATTCCAAGCATACGAAGGGATTCAAAGAATCCTTTGTGAAACTGTCCAAACACGAGTCACCCCACAAAGTGAAACTTAGGTATGACTGTCAGTATCCCATAAAAGGTAGTGGTGAAGCTTATACGTTATACTATGGAAAATATATGAAGATGAAGGATGTCTTGTTTGTACTAGGACTTAAGAAGAATCTCCTCTCCATATCTGTATTGGATGCAAAAGGTATGAGGGTTGTAGTTGTAGATGGCCAAGTCCTTATGTGGAAAAAGAGAAAGACTATAGATGATGCAATAGTGATTGGAGAGCAAGAGGGAGGATTATACAAATTAAAGGGCCAACCAAAACAAGTTGTGGTCCATGAATCAATAGATCCAAGGAACTTAGGCATAGAAGGCTTGCTCATGTGCACTATAGGGAACTACCACTTGCAAGAAAAGATGTTGAATGTCTTCTAGAAATCCAGGAAAATCATGAAGGCATTTGCAAAGGATGTGTGAAAGGAAAGAACAAAAAGAAGACATTTCCAAGTAGTGAGAGCAAAGAAAAAGGAATATTGGAAATTATTCATTCTGATGTATGCGGTCCGATGCCATCTAGTTCATTAAGTGGGTATGTATATTATGTTTATTTCATTGATGATTTTTCTAGGAAGACGTGGACATATTTCTTGAAAAGAAAGGATGAAGTATTTAGTAAGTTCAAGGAATTCAAAACCTTGATCGAGAACCACACAGAGAAGAAAATCAATACCTTTCGGCCATACAATGGCAGAGAATTCACATCAGATGAATTCAAGGAATTATGTAGAGAGTCAAGGATTAAGAGGGAGTTGACCACTCCATATAATCCACAACAGAATGGGGTTGCAGAAGGGAAGAATAGAATGATTATGGAAGCAGCAAGGGCAATGCTTCATGATCAAGATCTTCCTATGCATCTATGGGCAGAAGCTGATAGGATAGCTGTGTATGTACATAATCGTACTCCACATAGAGCACCTGAGAACAAAACTCCAGAAGAATTCTTCTCTGGAAAGAAACCATAAGTTAGCCATCTCCAAATATTTGGTTGCTCGGTGTACATACACATTCTGAAAGACAAGAGGACGAAGTTATATCCTTAAGGAAATAAGGGTATATTTGTGGGATATAGTGAAATCTCATAGGATTAAAAAATATATTTCCGAGGATTCAAGAAGATTGACATCAGCAAGGACGTGACATTTGATGAAGACTCGGCTTACAAAAAATCTAGAAAGAGACCTGTTGAAGAACTTGAAGAAACATAAGTACCTAGGATCTGAGACACAACTATGAATGAAGCAACTCCAGAAGAAGATCGAGAAATGGAAGAGCCTCAGGAACATGTAGATCCACCCCATGAGAAGAATTATTACAAGAGGAAACCAACATGGGTAGATGAGGCTGTCCAAGGTGCAGAGAGATATGGTGGTCCAAAAGAAATGCACAGAGAAAGGAAAAGAACTAGATCCTACTCCAGTTATGTAGCCCTACTATGTGACATCATTGATAAATAACCTTCCAACTATGAATAAGTGACAAAAAAGAAAGAATGGAAGGATGATATAATTGAGGAGTACTAGTCGATCATGAAGAATGATGTCTGGGATGTGGTCTTGAGACCCGAAGGGAAATTTTTTGTGACTTCCAAGTGGATCTATAAGATCAAGCATGCTGCAGATGTAAGCATAGAGAAATATAAAGCGATATTTGTGGCACATGGCTTCTCCCATAAGGAAGGGATAGATTATGAAGAAAAATTTTCACCTCTATCTAGATATACTTCCATCAGATCATTACTTGCTCTGGTTGTAGTGATGAAATTGAAGATACACCAAATGGATGTCAAGATTACGTTCTTGAATGGTGTAGTGGAAGAGGAAGTGTATGTGGAGCAACCACTTGGATTTGAGACACATGATAGGGAGACTCATGTGTGCAAATTGAAGAAGGCCATGTACGGTTTGAAACAAGCACCCAGGATGTGGTACGACAGGATTCACAGCTTCCTAACAAGCTTGGGTTTTACCATGAATAAAGTGGATTGCAATCTTTACTACAAGGTTGTGAAAGTGAACACAGTGATACTCCTACTGTATGTGGATGACCTCTTTGTGACAGGTGAGGATGGGTTGATTACTAACACAAAGAGGAAGCTTGCTGCCGAGTTTGAGATGAAGGACTTGGGTATGATGCACTACTTTCTAGGCATGGAGGTGTGGAAGAATGTGGATGGAATCTCCCTTGGACAAGGGAAGTATGCAGTGGAGATCCTAAAGAGGTTTTGGATGATGGATTGCAAGGCCATGGTCACACCTATGGCATCAAACCTAAAGCTATCGAGTGATGCTTCATCAGAGTCGGTTGATGCCACGATGTATCATTAGATGATTGGGTCCTTGATGTACCTGAAGAATACGATACCAAATATTTTCTTTACTGTGAACACATTGAGCTAGTTCCTGACGAATTTGAGACATGTTCACCTGATTGCTGCAAAGCATATTCTAAGGTACCTGAAGGGTAAAATTGACTATGGGCTCTAGTATGAGGTGAATCAGAAGATTAACCTGGAAGGTTATGTGGATTCGAAATGGGCAGGAAGTGCCATTGATAGGAAGAGAACTTTAGGGTGCTGCTTCAGTATGGGATAAGGTGAGATCTCTTGGTTTAGCAGGGAAGTAGTCCTGCATGGCACTGAGTACAACCAAAGAAGAGTATGTCGTAGCTTGTTCAACTAGTTGTCAGGTAGTGTGGTTGAGGAAGCTACTATCTAACCTGTTTGATCTCTAGTTGGATGCTACTTGTATATATTGCAACAACCAGAGTTGTGTGAAGTTGTTGGAGAACCCGGTGTTACTTGACAAATCGAAGCATATCGAGATCAAGTATCACTATATCAGGGATATGGTGCATAGAGGAACAATGAAGCTCCAGTATGTTGCAACGGATGAGCAGATAACTGATGTGTTGACCAATTTGTTAGCCAGATTGAAGTTTGAGTACTTTAGAGAGAATATTGGTGTTCGTCATATCGATGTTCCTTCCAAAGGGAAGTGATGAGTCCAGTGTATGTAGAGCCTTTTTGACATGGTGGCATGCTGGGCCTCCCATGGTCAGATGTAAGTGCTAAGCCTTTCTAACATGGTGGCAGGTTGGGCTTACCATGGTCAGATGTAAGTGCAGAGCCTTTCCCCGGATGGTAGTAGGTGTGTCCTACCATGCCGGTGGATGTAAGTGCCGAGCCTTTCTAACATGGTGTTTGGCTATGCCTCCCATGGTTAGATGTAAGTGATGAGCCTTTCTGTCATGGTGCCAGGCTAGACCTCCCATGGTCATATGTAAGTGCTGAGCCTTTCTGACATGGTGGCAGGCTAGGCCTCCCATGGTCAGATGTAAGTGGTGAGCATTTCTGACATGGTGGCAGGATGGGACTCCCATGGTAAGATGTAAGTGTTGAGCCTTTATGGCATGGTGGCAGGATGGGTCTCCCATGGTCATATGTAGGTGCTGATCCTTTCCAACATGGTGGCAGGCTGAGCCTCCCATGGTCGGATGTAAGTGCTGAGCCTTTCTGACATGGTGGCAGGATGGGCCTCCCATGGTTAGATATAAGTGTTGAGACCTACATCCAGCATGAAAAAGGGCTGGAACTATAGATAAAGACCTACCTGGAGGCTAGGACTACATCCAACATGAAAAAGGGATGGCTCTATAGAACTTCCTATGACACGTAGATTTGAGAGATAACACCATTTGTTCGAGATAGAGGCAACAATGATGAAAATGATCCATCTTTGATGATGATCTAGATTTGATGATGATCCAGCTTTGATGATGATCCAACTTTGATGATGATCCAGTGATGAAGAATTGTGTTGATGAACTGTGTCAAGAGAATACCTTCCTAGTTAAGAGGGAGTGTTGATGTATTTGTAACTTCAGAATGTATTCACTTGTATATTTCTTATTGNCTCGATGTAGATGTTTATTCCTCCAATTGGGAGAGTCATTAATATAATAAAGTCATGTAAAATCATTGAGGTTAACCCTCCATTATAATTAGGGGCAATAAACCCCATAGTTTAGTTATATTAGGGTTAATGGACTCTCCTAGTGAAGTTGGCCCTGTAGAGAAATTGTCAAGTGGAAAACAAGTATAAATAGAGAGTGAGACTCTCTATTTGAAACACACACTCACTCAACAGTAGCGCATGAGTGAGAGAGGAGTAGCTTGCACAAGTGAGAGAGAGAACAACTGTCGGAGATCATCTTTGTATATTTGGATTTTACTGTTGCTATTGTTGCTTATTCTATCTCTGAGGAAGTTGCAGGATTTTCTCCTTTATGGTTTTCCCAAGGAAAAAATTTGTGTCTCTTGTCTCTTATGATTATTGCTATGCATGTTATTATCTTAGATAAGACCCTAGATCATATTGATTAAATGACACAAATTCAACACAAGCCATAGATGCTAAGTTCCATGTATGGTGGTTGGCTCCATCCGCAAATCCTAAGTACATTGAAGACTCCCTCGACATCTTCCAAGCAATATCAAGCATGCCAACAAATCGACAACACGACAAGAAAAAACATAAAAAAGATGCAAAACTGTATAATAATATACAAGGTACCAACCTAAGTTGGAAACTCAGGCATAATAATTCTTAAGATAAATCCCATTTCTATGCTCCTTTAATATTTTTTCTTTGTAATATTCTAACTCATAGGATCCCTTCTCTAGGACATGCCTCACGATGTAAGGACCATGCCACATAGGATTAAATTTACCTGCCCCCAATGGTTCACTGGCTTGATCATATAAAAGGACCAAGTCACCCTCATAATACTGACGAGGATGGAAAAACTTATCGTACTCAGCCTTAACATGATGCTTATTCACTTATATTTCCATAGTGACATATCTATGTTTCTCATCAAGCTCCTTGAGGTGGACTCATAGTTTTTTGAAGTTCGAGGTGTCAAGAAAGAGCTCTATGGCTAGTTTCAAGGAAGGGATCCCGCATTCAATCGATAAAAATGAATCCACCCCATGAACCAGCTAGTATAGTGAAAAACCATTGGAAGTATTAAATGCAGTCTAGTAATCCCACAAAGAAGGGTACAACATGGTATGCCAATTGGTTTTCTTTTTGTGACGGTTTTCTGTAGAATGGTCTTAAGATTTTTATTCAATGCTTCGACCTAACCATTCACTTGGGGATAATAAGAGGAAGAATGTTTATGCTTAAACAAAAACTTCAAAGCTAATTTGGACATCATATTATTATGTAAGTGGATGCCATGATTAATGACAATCTCCTTTGGGATGTTGAACCGGGTGATAATATGATTCAACACAAAGTGAGCGATGATCTCACCATAGGCATATCCTTTTCTCATTTCGTGAAGTAATATACAGACAAAAATAAATGATTACTACCCCCAGCCGAGGGTAGGTTCCAATTCATGAAATCTACCCCCACTTAGTGAAGGAACTGATGGTGATAATATATTGTAACGGGGAGGACGCAAGTGCATGTTCTGAGAAAACACTTCGCAAGGTGACATCTCTTGACCACATTAACGCAATATTTAAAGATAGATGACCAATAATAACCCGCTCTTAAAATATTTTTCACTATAGCAAGACCGACTAAATTATCCCCACACGCCCCACCATGGTAGTTATTAAGCACAACCTCAAGATCTTCACGAGTCAAACAATGATGCAAGATAGAGTACACCCGACAACGATACAAGGTGTCATCGATGATGAGGTATTTCTTAGCATTATGATGTAAGCATCATCGCTCATCTCTCAAGAAATGCGGAGTGAAATTTAGAGTATGAAGATAGATGATAATATTGTCATACAAAGGGTTCATAGACGAGAAGAGGAAAATGTGCTCATCCACAAATGAGTCCTCATGAATCATGTCTTCATCCATCCTAGGGAGATTGGACATCAGTTCCATGAATACCAAAGAATTATTGGATTTTTTCGAAACAAAATTAAGGTCAAATTCTTGTAATATAACAAATCCATTTATTATATCCCCCCCTATCATTCGTATGGTGAGGACAAAGTGAAATGGATTGATATGTGCTACAACCATGGTCTAGAGAAGTAAGATGCAGTTTCTTAATCGCTAAAATATTTGAACATTCACTAAGGACAACTTCTCAATGTGAATATAATGAAGTTGTACATTGATGAGATTCTATATAATATAATAAATAACGTTCTCATGGAGCTCGTCGTCGTCTTGAACCATGTTGTACCTAGGAAAAGATAGGTAAAATTATGGTTCTGCTCGAGAATATGAAAAATTTGGTCACATGACAGAGGAAGCTGTGATGGAGGAGAAGCTATGATGAGAGTAGCCAACGGTGGAAGAGTTCGCGATAGAAGAGGAGCTATGACAAGAGAAGCTGTTACGGAAGGAAACACGATATAATAAGAGTACAATAGTTGAAAGGGTTAGTACAAGTGATCATGAGTAAGAAGTCAGTTAGAATAAAGCATGCTTAGGTAACAAAGCATATTTTGTATTTTTGGGCCGATAGTTTGGATTGTCAGTTTTAACTTAATGTACGAGAAAATGAATGACATCCTGTCAGCTAACAGATTAGAGTCGGTTGATTACGAAATGTAAGAGCTTATAAAAGATAGAACCCAAGATGTGTACAGGTTGGTATCCCTCTAGCTCCTATCCTAGTTGCTGAAGAAGTAGAGTGGTTTATTCTCATAGTTGTAGAATTATAGAGAAGAGAGTCGATATAGGATGTGTGCAGATCGACGATAGAGTTAAGCAGAGGAAAACTTCAGAGATCCAAGACTAGAGATCATGAGAGGAGAGAAGTTTGTATAAGTTGTAAAGAATACTTAGAATAGAGTCTGCAAGCTGAGTGCGCAGAAAAAAGATGATATATTTCTCATGCCATATGAAGAGCACCTTTGTGGTATTTACCATATGGGTTTCAACGTTAAGTGTTGCGTCTGTGTGTATGTGATGAATGTGTTTATGTTGAATGTATGCATATATTGAATAAGTAGATCTGAATGTGCCATATCCCTTCTTTTTATGAATAATCTCATCTATGTATATGTTGCACTGCTTATTGAATGAATATGTGATATGGTCTTCATGTTGAATGCTACATGATGTGTTAACTGGTAAATAGCTGGTTAACTTCAATAAATAGACAAGGATTAGGAAGTATAATTTCTAGATTTAGTTGAGCACTGTAATAAGGTACAACAAGAGTATAAACCACCACCCAACTACAGAAACTTGGTTCTAGCAGTTCCCCATACAAATATCTTGGGTGAGACCGAATCTGCGTCGGGGATGCTACCAACTGAGCTTTGCTTTGTCAGGCCAACATATGGGTATTTTTTGACTATTGAGGACCTGAACCTGGGTTGACCGGACAAGGAAAGCCAAAAAACCAGAACTATACCTATCGTCTCTTGATACATGAACACATACAACAATAAATCTCTAATATAGTCTGGTGGACTAAGTAGAGGGGCTGATGCCAAGGATTTATTAAGGGTTTCGAAGGACTCCTGGGTTCACTCATCCCATAATAATGGAATATCCTTCTTTAATAAGCGCATAAAACCCTTGGTCTAATTGGTGTCATTCACAACAAACCAATATAGGAAATTAGCCATCCCTTGGAGACTCTGAATTTGTTTAATTATGCATGAGGGAGGCACTTGAAGTATTTCCTCAACCCTCAACAGATCAATGCAAAATATGCAATTTTGAGGGTTCAAATGAATATGATAATGGTGACATATTTCAAATACCAAATGAAGATGTGTTAGATGATCCACTCTCTTGTGAGAGTGAGTAGCGAGGTCATCCAGATACATCTCAATGACATGTTTAAGGTCATGAAAAGAGAAGGTCATCATCCACTAAAAAGTATCTCCACCATTTTTAAGTCCAAAAGACATTTTTCGGTATGTAAAAGTACCCCAAGGACATATAAGTGAAGTATTATTTGTTGGTTGTGGATCTTGATCTTCCTCATTCAAATATGTTATTTCAGTCATGTTTGGATCCCAACACTTGATGGGAGTGTGTGGGGGGTCTTTTCCCCCCCTAGTATAGTCATCTGGGGTTCTATGGGCAGGGGTTCGAATACTATTTTGGAATGTCCCCCCGGGCAGGGGTTTAGGGGCAGTGCCTCCGTAGAAAAATTTTAGGAAAAATTCCTTGTAAAATGTTGTAATTTTAGAGTCATGACTTGGTTAATAATAGGTGATTTACGAGCCCATGGTTTTGTGCAGTTCGTGGTATTATCCCATGGTATTCCCTTTATAAAAGGAAGGAATTGTAATACGACTTTGTATTGTATTGTAGAATTGTAAAACAATCTTTGTGATTGTGTGAGAAACACCGTGAGAGAGTGAAGAGGAAGTTCAGCGGCTGTGCTGCAGGTTGTATCCCTTTATTTTGCTACATTGTATAATAATAAAAGGACTGATAATTTGTATTTGGATGTAGACCATATTGGATTAAACACATTATACTTGTGTCTCTATTGTATTGTGTTTTAATATTTGCATATTGTTTTTTTGTTATTGTTATTGCTCTGCGATCCTATTTTCTAACAATTGTTATCAGATCCAAAAGGTCTATTTGGATGGTAAACTCACAGGAATGAAGGGATCCTGGTTCGATTGGGAGAAATGGAAGAAGAAGGAAAGTTTAGGGTCGAGAAATTTAATGGCCAAAACTACCATTTATGGAAGATGCAAATGGAGGACTATGTGTACTAGAAGGATCTATACTTACCATTGGGAGGAAAAATAAGACAACCGATGACTATGAAGGACAAAGAATGGGAGGTTCTTGACAGTAAGGAACTAGGAACAATACGACTGTTCCTGGATTCATCAGTGGCTTTCAATAATTTGAAAGAAAATACAACAGAGGGTGTTATGATAGAACTGACTAAGCTCTCTGAAAAACACTTGGCTTCTAACAAGGTATTTTTAATGAAGAATTTATTTAATATGCAGATGTCAAAAGGTGGATCTGTTGCTGACCATTCAAATGAATTTAATACGATTACTAGTCATATAAGTTCTGTAAAAGTGAAATTTGATAATGAGGTTAGGGTTCTTCTAATGCTGTGCTCATTCCCACAAAGATGTAATGGCTTGGTCATGGATGTAAGTAAATCTGTCCCTAGTTCAAACACTTAAATTTGATGATGTTGTTGGTGTTATTCTTAGTGAGGAAATGCGAAGAAAATGACCATGTGAGACATCAGGTAATGCATTGACCATGGAGAGCAGGGGAAGAAAAGGGGAGAAAGGAAGGAGCCCATGTAATAACAACAATTATAGAAAGGGAAGATCCATGTACAGACTGGGAAAAAAAGGGTGCTGGAACTATGGTAAGAAAGGATCTGAAGAAAGACTGAAGAGTTGCAAAGAAGATACTAGACAACAAATAGGAGATTACTCATGAAGAAAATGTTGTAGGTTATGTGTTATACGATGCTTTGATTCTTGCAGTAGATAATACTAGTGATTACTAGGTAGTAGTTTAAAGGGGTTCATGTCATGCTACACCCCATAGGAAATTCTTTCATGATTATGTTCTGGGTAATTTTGGACAAATTTTTAATGGGGATGATGAACCATGTAAAATTGTTGGAATGGGTAAGGTACATATTAATTTAAATAATGGAAATGGATGGCTTCTAAAATATGTAAGGAATATTCCTACTATGAAAAAAAACCTGATCTCAACAGGGTAGTTGGGAGATAGTGGTTGTTTTTCTATGTTTCGAAAAACGTGGTGGAAGATCACTAAAGGAGCATTGCTAATAAAAAAAGGAGATAGAATAGTTACGTAGTATTTATGTCCTCCTAATATTGATTATTCTATCTCTATATATTCCAAAGAAACAGGTGCAACATTGTGGCATCATAGTATTTCCCACATGAGTGAGAAGGGGATGCAAATCCTTCACTCAGGAAAATTGCTTCCAGATTTGAAGCATGTAAGTTTGGAATTATATGAGAACTGTGTTTATGGAAAACAAAAGAGAGTCATATTTCTTAGGGTTGGGAAATGGAGGAAGAGTGAAAAGTTAGAGCTTGTGCATATAGATGTATGGGGACTGAATCAGGTACAATCTCTTGGTGTCTCTCATTATTATGTTACTTTTATTGATGATGCAATTAGAAAAACTTGGGTTTATTGCATTAGATATAAATCTAATATGTTTGCTACTCTTAAGAAGCATAAAGATTTGTTTGAGAAAGAGACATGAAAAATGTTGAAATGTCTGAGATCTAATAATGGAGGTGAATATTGCAGCAATGAGTTTAATAGTTATTATTCTTACCATGGGAATCATAGAGATAAGATAGTCCCAGGAACACCACAAGAAAATGCTGTGTCAAAGAGGATAAATAGGATGATATTGAAGTAAGCAAGGTGTATGAGATTGCATGTAGGGTTTCTCTTATAGTTTTGGGTTGATGCTGTAGATCTTGTGTTTAATTAATAAACAAAGATCCTTCAAGCATTTTGGATGGTGGAATTCCATAGGAGGCATGGATAGGTAAAAAGTTAAACCACTCATTTCTCAGAACTTTTGGCTGTGAAGCATTTGTCCATATTGATAAAGAAAATAGAACAACGCTTGAGGCTAAATACAAGAAATGCACCTTTATTGGATATGGGGTTGATTATTTTGGTTATTGCTTATGGGATTATGAAAATCACAAAATAATTAGGAGTTAAGATGTGGTATTTAATGAAAAAGATATGTACAAAGATCAATTCTAGTGAAAGAAAGAGGAAAATGAAAACACATAGTACACAGTGTTTGATGAAATCAAAGAAAATGAAGTTAGAAAGGTACTATAAAGTCAAGAACAACACAAGGTACCTCAAACTCCTGCAAGTGTAAGAAGATATACAAGGTTAAGTAGACCCTTTGAATTATTCTCTCCTTCAATGTATTATTTATTGATGACTAATTCTGGTGAACCATGTAATAGCCCGGTTTTGACCCCATGGTATTGGATTGCATATGATGTAAATATTGTATTTAATCATGGTATTGATCTAAAGGAAAATGCCCCAACATGGATTTAGTGTTTATGTTCGGTGATGAAAAATTGATGTTGAAGGTTTATGTGCTAGCTAGGCACAATACCTTTTGAGACATAATGTAAAATGCAAATTAATAAAAATAGCACAACTAGCTGTGCGCCAGACTGTTAAAGAGATGTGGGAATGATTTCAAAAGGAGTAGGGGGAGATTATTCAAACCCTTGAGCCAATGGGGAAAAGCCAATGCCAAGGGGAAAACCCATAAAGCTGTCAACTACCCTTTTTGTCTTTTATGCCCAGTCATCTAAAGTTGGTGAAGGAAGTTATTTCCTCAGGATGGGAAAGGTATGGAGGTCAAATTTGAATTTGGGAAGTCACCCATTTTTGGAAAATGTGTTTTTGGATTCTTGAGCAAGTAAATTCTTGGAAATGCATTCCCAAGCCATTTTTTTGACCCATGCGTTTTCTTCCTCACACAGCTGGAGATAGCTGGGGAATTCTCCCTCACGATTTGGGTTGTTTTCCTCATTCCTCCATGGTTGGGGATTTCAATTTTGGCATGGCTGAGTGAATGTGCAATAGTGATGCCTGATTTGGGGGTTTTGAGAGGCCATTTTTCCTCTCTCACGTAGCCAGAGCATGCTGTGCGTTTCCTCCATGTTTTATGTTGTCTCCTCATTCCTTCATGCCCATAAATCCATTTTTGTTATTGTTCAGTGAATGGGTAGAAGAGAACCATGATTTTGGGGTTTAAGGCAGTCGTTTTTTGCCGTGTGAAGCCATAGACGTCTCTGAAATAGAGTTTTATATCAAAGGGTTATATTCCCTTGTTTCCATTTTAGTTTTGTCTTCCCAAGACATTTTTGTCCATACCCAGTAATAGTATTTTGCTATGAAGTGCATCCTTTTGTTGGCTTGGATGAGAAATTCCAAGGAACCCATCTGTTATATGGCTGGCTATGTTGGATCTGATTGTTGGCTTGGATGAGTAAGTCCAAGGACACCATGTTATTGGTTGTTTCCTTAGCATCCCATGAAACCCAATTACTTATTGGATTGGCTGGACAGTCTGTGAAACCCAATGGTGTGTTGGCTTGACTGTGGATGTATGGTGTTGGCTATGTGTGAGCTTGTTAGTGTTCCCTTATTCCTTGTGGGAATCATTCCCAGCTCGGGGGTGTAGTGCTGCTAAGATATTGATGAGCACACTGGCATATGGTTGGGTGGAATGTTGCAGAGACATAGCTAGTTGCGAGGAAAGCTTCTTCTCAAGATAATTATTCTTGTGTATTTAATCTCTACAATAAATTTGTTTATAAATTAATATGAACATGATGTATGCTTGAATGTGTTGAATGAAATGTATTTTCTTTCGTTGTATTTACATGTCTTATGCATCTGTATATTTTTTATTCCAATGCATTTTTATGTTTATGTTCATGGGGATAGATTGCTTAGATTTGATATCCGTGAAGTCGCGTTCTCTCTCTCGTATAGGGGTGGGGACGTGACAAACCTGAATGTTATGAAGAGACAATGAAGGTAGAAACTAAAATAAGTGGGAGCAAGGCATGGATGAGGATATGGACTCATTGGTAAGAAACCAGACGCGGTATTTGGTTGAGTTTCCTGTAGGTAAAAGATAATTTCAGGATGAATGGGTTTATAGGTTTAAGGAAGAAGAACGAGGGAAGAAGTTGTGTAAGGATAAACTTGTGGTAAAGGGGTTTTCACAAAATAAAGGTATATATTTTGATGAAAGAAATTTTTCCCTGTTGTTAAAATGACTTCAATTAGAACTAGTTTAAGTCTAGTGGCAGTACAAGGTTTGTATTTTGAATAGTTGGATGTAAAAACAACCTTTCTCTATGAGGATTTGGAGGAAGAGATTTATATGCACCAACCACAGCGGTATGATGTCAAAGGGATGGAGAATTTGGTTTGTATGTTGAATAAGAGCTTGTATGGCCTGAAACAAGCTCCAAGGTACTGGTATTTCAAATTTGATAAGTTTATGATAGAACAAGGTTATAGTAGATGCCATTCTAACCACTATGGTTATTTCAAGAGGCTAGATAATGGAAGATATATTATATTGTTATTGTATGTGGATGACATGCTTTTTTGAGGGTATAACATGCAGGATATAAATGTGCTCAAAGGGAAACTAGCTAAATCATTTGCGATGAAGGATTTGGGTGCTGCAAAGAAAATCCTTGGTATGAGAATAACAAGAGAGAGGAAAAATCACAAATTGACATTGTATCAAGGTGAGTACATAGAAAAGGTGTTGGATAGGTTTAGGATGAAGAATGAAAAACCATTTAGTACACCTTTGGACAGCCATTTCAAACAAAGCAAGTAGATGTGTCCCAAGACACAGGAGGAGATAGAATACATATCCAAGGTTCCCTACTCATCAGCAGTTGGGAGCTTAATGTATGTCATGGTGTGCATAAGCCATGTATTGCACATGTAGTGGGAGTTGTGAGTAGGTATATGAAAAATCTAGGTAAAGAAAATTGGAAGAAAGTACAGTGGATTCTCAGGTATTTAAGAGGTATCGCTTCTCATGCATTATGTTTTGGAGGTTCAGACATTGTTCTACATGGATATGTTGACACATATATGGCTGGTAATAAAGAAAACAAGAGGAGCACCACAACATATGTATTTACTGCCGGTGGAACAACAATAAGTTTTATTTTGAAACTGCAAAATTAATGTTGCACTTTCAAGAATAGAAGCATAGTATGTTGCTACTACAAAGGCTATTAAAGAGATGATTTGGATGCAGAAGTTCATGGAGGAATTAGGTAAGAAGAAAGAGAATATGAGGTTGTATAATGATGACTAGAGTTCCATTAATATTGCAAAGAACTCAACCTTCCATTCGAAGACTAAACATATACAACTCAAGTATCATTTCCACGACCATTTCATAATATATGTTTTGGAAGATGACTATTAAAGTTGGAAAAATACATACTAGTTATAATCATGTAGACATGTTGACAAAGGTAGTAGCCAGAGAGAAACTGATCTCATGATCAGTTTTTGTTGGACTTCAAGAATGAAGGTGAATATGATAAATTTTCTAGGTCCAATAGCACAGTCTAGCAAGCGTAACAATGGTGGAGTTGTTAAGAATAGTCTCCAAGTGGGAGATTGTTGGTTGTGGATCTTGATCTTCTTTATTCAAAGATGTTATTTCATTAGTGCTTGGATCCCGACACTTGGCATGGGGTTCAAGGTACATTCCCCCCTGAATATAGTCATTTGGGGGGTCCAGTGGGGGCATAAACTATTTTGGGATCCCCCCTTGGCAGGGGTTCAGGGGAAACACACCCATAGCGAAAATTTAGGAAAAAAGCCTTGTAAAATTTTGTAATTTCAGAGTCATGAATTGGTCAATAATGGGTGATTTATAGGCCCATGGTTTTGGGAATCCTATGGTATTTTCCCATGGTATCCCCTTTATAAAAGGAAGGAATTATAATAAAACTATGTATTGTATTGTAGCTTTGTGAAACAATCTTTATGATTGTGTAAGAGAGACTATGAGAGAGTGAAGAGGAAGTGTAGTGGGTGTGCTGCGGGTTGTATCCCTTCATTTTCTTGGACGAAATAATAATACAAGGATTTGAAAATTTTGTGTGGACATATCCCATTTTGGGTGAACCACGTTATATTTGTGTCTCTCTTGTTATGTGTTTTAATATTCACATCTTGTTTATTGTTTATTTTTATTTCTCTATGATCCTATTTTCTAACATTATGTTGATCATCAGGTTTGATTTAGATATGATTATATCCCAAAAAACCATCCACAAACAAAAAAAAATATCGCTTCTCACACAATCATCCAAAATCTGATCAATAAATGGAGTGGGGAAGTTATCTTTAGGACATGCCCTATTTATATCTCTAAAATTAGGACACACACAGATGGTCCCATGCTGCTTATCTATAGGAACAAGGTTAGATACCCATTCAGTTAAGGGAACAGATTAAATGAACCCAGCTTTAAGCATCTTCTCTACCTTATCCTTGATGGTAGGCACCTTATGGGGATTCACATCATGCAGATGTTGTTGAACAAGATTAGCCTTAGGATACATTTTATTTCATGTTAAACAATACAGCGATAAATCCCTAGTATTTATTCATACACCCAAGCAAATACATTATGAAATTCCTTGAATAACTCAGTGTATGTTTGAATCTCCTCGAGTGAACAATAATCACCGATATAAACATTTTCTACTTAACCAGGGGTCTGAGAAATGTTGATCGAAATGGTTGGTGATATGTTTTCTATGTTCCCTTCGATGTATATACCATGAATACCTAATGAGAGCACGAGATGACAAAAATTCTCACTTGAGGTCATATGAAATTCATCATCCTCAATTCGTTCGAGCTCTGGGAGGAAGTAAGATCGATGATGCATCTCCTCCCAAGGTAGTTTTGGATTGGTCATGTCCTTGATAATAGATTCATATGAAGGAATTTTTTTATCAAGGAAGTCATATAAGGATGATGAAGTGGTTGCACAAGCAGGAGACACAAGGATATCCTCCTCTTCCATCCACAAAGAGGAAGGATTAAGGTCTGTAGTGATATAAATTATGGCTTGGTAGGCGGTCTGTGATGCAGACAATGCCATTATATGCTGGTGGGTGAATGACCTTCAATTGAATAAACTGGATAAAGGAGAGTCAATAGGTCATTCAAATATGAGGTATGAAATGATACCAGAGTTAAAGGAGATGAAAAGCCACCGGGCGTAGACTCAATATCTAGGATCAGTGCCGAAAAATCAAAGGTTCCCATCAATGAATGATACATTTTGACACAAACATTCTTAGTTTCTGGCTAATAATTATCAATAATTGAGAATGTGGGACTTGATGATATTGAGGAACAATAATTATCAAATGATATTTAATCAATCATCATAATTCTATCTTTGTAAGGAAATCATAGGACAAAAAATCCAATGACACGATCATCTTTATGGCATAAATATAGTTTTGACCCAGTAAAATATTATAGTTAAGAGGAGCATTAACCACCTCAACCTTGACTAAAATGGTCTCCCCTCCAACTGGACTTGAAGTGAAGGAATAATACCATGCAGTCTAAGCGAATGCCAATCAAAAGCTGTCATTATAGTCATTGATTTGGACAACACGGGAGAGCCAAGACCATTCGAAGAAGTCAAAGACATCACGAAGGTCTCAACAACTTCATCAATAACTATATGTTTAATGGTGTTATTCAAACAATCCACATGGAACTGAAAATCCACATGCTAAGGAAAGCGAGGTTGGACATTGTGAGTCTCAAACTTGACAACACTGGGGCCATTTGGGTCAGCCATTCCTAAAGCAGCTAATAATGCTTTCCTCTCCAAGGAACAAGTCTGAAGCACCTCTAAGGCCAAGAATTCTAGCCCAAATCCTCATTGATAGAATAGTGCTAGGAGGATCAATAATTAGGATTGTGGACCAAGTGCTTAAGGAATCCTTTTGGTACGCGTGGTATAGTTTCAGGCTTGTAAATATGCAAAGGTATCTCTAGAGGCAGAGGATCTTTACCCATGGTCATTTGAGATGGACCATAATCATGTGAAAAGGTCACAACATGCACAAGTGACATCATATTGAAACAACCATGACCACCTTGTGAGACCGACAGGTTTTGAATACCACCAACACCACTTTTGGTGGCCGGAGTCTTCGAAGTCATATTTTGATTGTGTGGGATGGGATCACTAAACACAATTGGGATTTGTGCGATAAAATTTGAGGCCTCATTAATCCTAGGGAAAAGTGCATAAGATGGTATCCTCCACAAATTTTACATGGGAATTTCACCTTCTATTTAGTCTTCTGTCCCCCACCAACATTCTTGCTGTTCTTGTCATAAATATCATTCTCCTTTATATTCCCACCCTTGTTATTCTTCTTCTCATTTTTCCTATTTCATCCGGGTTGATGGTTACCCTTTTGGATTGATGACTACATGGAATGTACATCCATCGATTGGGTGGGGGTGGATGAAGCCACAACTTGTCCATACGTAGATTGGTTAATTGACAAATTTTTCATTCAATTTGTGACCTGGTCCACAACTTTTGCACTCGTAGAGCCATCAATGCCATTGACATGCAAATTGAGTTTAAAATTGGGGCCATGATTTGTCCTTGGTGCATGAGGAATAATCTCGTAAATGAGCCCATATTGAGTATAGATCAAGTATATTTGTTGAGCTCGAAAAATGGCCTATTCCTTAGTGGCCACTTCATACTTTGAAACATCCTTTGTGATATAAGGAAATAATGACTGAATGAACCACTCCAATAGCAATCCCGATGGAATGTTGTCCTTAATCAATTGATTTTGTCTACACCAATCTTAAATATAATAAAAAATATGGGTGGCCTTGTCTTTCTGAAAGGTCGACAAGATTTCGCTATAGACTATGTAGCAAACCAGAAACTAAAAGTGATTAAGTAAGACTTTGTCCAAATCATTAAAGAAATAGTATATTCCCCCAGACAAATCTATATACCATTTCGCAGATGGATCCATAAGGGCACACCAAAACTGTCTCAATCAAACAGAATCATGATTCAATGAATTCAAAGAGAACTGGAGATGAAAAGTTGTAATGTGATCACCAGGATCATCGCCATTCTTATCTTCAAAATTTGGAATTCCTGAAGGAAGCTTATCGAGAACTGGATGTTGTTGATGTATTTGTAACCTCGGAATATATTATCATGTATATTATTATTGTATGTTGTTGTACACCCATCGGAGATGTATTTTCCTCCTTTCAGGATGTCATTATTGTGTATGGAAATTGAGGTACAACCTCTGCTGTAAGTGGGGCAAATAGTCCCCAGTGAAACATCATGTAATGTATTTTTGGAGTCTCTCTAGGATAATTTTGTCCTGTTAGGTTAAGAGGTCGACCCCAATCATGTAATATCCATAGTTGTATATTCTCAATTGACCCTGAATGAACACATAATTACTGAAATAACCCACATATCCGTAGATACAATAATATATATAAATTGATAGATAATAGGTTACAATGTTGACCCGCTTTAAATATGGATTGGGGATTGTGTATGAAAGGTCATTCCTTTTGACTTATTATAATTAATTATGTTTAATTATTAACTATTTGATTATTTATTATTTTATGTTTGTTATATTTCCACTCTCTTGCAAAGTCTTTGTCCTCAAAGCCTTATAATGTGGTCACATCGTTCTGTGCAATGTTGTGGTTGACGATAGAAGTCGATACGAACTCCTGAGTGTAGAGCATAACTTTTGATATGTGGACAAGTCAATCCACTCCAAATTGATTCTTTGTTGAATTTCACACTTTCTAAGTGAATTGACATCCTGAGAATAGAGTGCACGGATGTCAGTGATTTCTGTAGATTGTTTACGATTTTTAAGATACTGACTGCTATGGTCCGGACATCGATGGGGAATTTTTTCAACGTCATTTTCTCATATCACATTTGTGGTTTATCTTTGGATTAATATTTGTGTAGGCTTCTATTCTACTAGAGAGACATCTAGAGTGATGATCTAAACTGGGTCGATAAGTGTGTTTTTTTCCATAAATTTTATTTCTAATGACTTTGATGTTTTGTTTTGTATACCTTTTAGCATGTTTTCTAATTGCTTATTTTCACTTTGAATCTTCTTAATAATTTATTCTTTCATTTATTCTTCATTTTTGTGTTTCTTAAGTTGTTCCTTAAGTTATTTATTGATATTTAGCAGGCATTGATTTTCTTCTTTCTTTTCTAGGACTTTTCCTTCGATGTCTTCATTTGAGTTGTCTACCTTCTTGGTACTCTTTAACTTCTTGATATTCGTAACTAATATTTTATTATGATTTCTTAATCGATATATTTATTTAGTATTACTTGTTAATGTGTTATTGACTTTCGTAATTTCCAACTTGTGTACCTTTATTGTGTCATCCTCTTTATGTTGGAGTTCCTCAATCTGTTGTTGAAGGTGAAAATTCTCTGTTTCTTGGCATCTTACTTTTGTATGAATTTGCATGATTTTGTCATCTTTGTCTTTGATGATTTTGTTTAATAGTTTGATTTCTTATTTATTCTCGACTGCCTCTTTCAATATTTTTTGGTTTTGTAGATTCTGATTGAGATATTTTTGACTCATTAATTCCTCAATTTGAGTAGATAATCTCTCAATACATCTTTCTAGACAATGATTCTCCTACTCTATTAATCCCTTAGAAATATCTAGCTTCGTTATGTCCAATAGTAGACGATCATTGGTTTTTTTATAATGTTCTACTTTGTCCAATGCTACTTGTAGTTGTGACTGCAGTTCTGATTTAGAATTCAACATAATTCTTGACTTCTGGTGTTCTTTGAGGATAGTTGGTTTTCCTTTTGATTGACTTCTTCGAAGATAGATAGTCTTCACTGTATTTTGAATTCTTGTCTTCTTCTATTTTATCTTGTTTTTTTGCTTGAATTCTCCTTTGGTTGTCTTTCTTTTCCCTTTTTTATATAATAATTGTAATTATTACAATTATTAAATATGAATTCTTAATATTATGATATTAATATATATATATTTGAAATTTTTAATAATAATAGTATTATTATTATTATATTTTGAAACGTTTATATATGTTATAACATATAGTATAATACATATTTTATTTAATAATAATAATAATAATAATAATAATAATAATATACTTTTTTAATAATAATATTATTAATAATAATAAATTTATTTATTATATATATATTTTCATAATGTGTAAAGGTTGTTGGGAGGCTGCGGGTAGAGGCATGGATGGATACACTGGTAGCGTGCAGGAAAGGGATGCTGGATGGGTGTTGCGGGGGCAGGGAGAATGTTGGTGCAAGGCATGGATGAAGGAAGATGGGATGGTGAAGCTAAATTCATGGGAGGAGTGGCAGATTGGGAGGGAGACATAGTTGAGCAACACTTGCTAGAGTTTGAGGAAGGAGGGGGGACATGAAGAAAATAGGGACGTGAAGATGTAGGTGGGGGAAGATGCAAGCGGGGGATATTAGCAGAGATGCATGTATGCGTGGAGTGGAGCACCAGGGGGAATGAATGTAGGAGTGAATATGGGAGTGGGGATGTGTAGGAGGGATGCATGAAGGAGCTGCGAGGGAGAGGGAGGAAGGAGCCGTGATTGGGGGAAAGCATGGAAGAGCCATGGTTGAGTGAGGGCATATAGATGGCAATGGAGGGGTGGGAGGAAAAGGTGTGAAGTAGGACACGATAGAGAGCTAGTGTGTGAGTGGGAGTGATGGAATGTGACATGGATGAATAGGTTGAGGAGAATGTGTGTGGTGCAGAGAGATGGGGAAAGGGGTATGAATGGGAGTGGGACATAGAACATGGATGTTGAGGGAGAAGGTGAATGTGTCCAATGACCTAGTTCTAGTTAAATACTGATAAATAAGAGAAATTATGAGAGTATTGGTTAAAAATCAGAATTAGTGAGACCCAAGGAAGGGATAGCTCTGATATCATTGTAATATCCATAGTGTTATATTCTCAATTAATTCGGAATGAATGCATAATTATTGAAATAACCCACATATCCGTAGATGTAAATATATATATAAATTGATAGATAATAGGTTATAATGATGGCCCACTTTAAATATGGCTTGGGAATTGTGTACGAAAGGTCATTCCTTTTGATTCTCATTTATAATTAAATATGTTTAATTATTAACTATTTTATTATTTATTATTTTATGTTTGTTAAAAATCATGTAATAGGTCATTCACTTAAAGGGTATAAATAGGGAGGCACCCTCCCTCATTTATACACACACTCACTCACTCAAGTTCACATGAGGAGAGAGAGAGAGATATGGAGGAGAGATAGGTAGATGCATAACACTTCTTCTTATTGGGTTATCTAATCTTTTGATACAGTCTTTGCGACAGAACTATTCTGAGGAATTTTGTGGGGGTTTTCGCCTTTATGGTTTCCCTGGTGAAAATATGCGTGTCTTATGTATCTGCCATATCTTGTGTCTCTTGCTGTACTTGTTATTCTTACAGATAAAGATCCTAATCGAGCTAATTATATTACAAAAAATAACAGAGTCCATTCCATATCATGACACACCGGGTCATTCATGAGTCTAAACAGATTGGGCAGATTCAACATAGCTAAAAAATGGAGCCTAGGTTGCGACATTCAATTCCATTCCTTCTGTAAAGTTTAGTTCTAATATGGAGGGTTGTGCTAAAGGAAATGACCTTGACTAGTTGGATAGTATCCTCCTCCCATATGACCCATGTAAGGATGCACATGCATTTTCATGTAAGGAATTCCTTGGGAGGGTGAATCATGTCACCAAAATTACCCATTTGGTGTAATGTATGCCCCCTAGACACTTCGAGAGGCACATATCCTCCTGACACTCAGAAACTAGATGACGGGGGAACCATACCAAAGGGAACATGCCCTCCCAAAGGCCCAACCAAAGTATGTGGAGGATTCATCATGAGAAACAAATTCGAAGGGATAGGTGTAGTGAACAATGGGACATAAGTTGTAGAACCAATGTTCACATATCCACCACAACCCAAAAAAGGATTAAAAGTAGTGTGAGGAACTTATGAAGCCCCCCCCCACCTCCAACAAACGGAGAAGAAGGAGGGATATTACCACCTCCAAATTGATATGCAATGTAAGGAGATGTTGTCCCCCCAGTCCAACATTAGGGTTACTACTAGGAACATGGATGGATGACGGCATACTAGTTGAAACACTCGAAAAACCAACAAATAAAATGATTTATGTTAAAGGGAATGGTCTGAGGCTTAGTATCTGACTACCTTGGGTAAAATTTTGGTATGTGATATGAAGACCATGTGAATTCAAAAGGATTTGTTCCTACGGGGTGAGAAGTACTAGCAACATTTGGGTTGGTGTAAGCTAGAGTCCCTCAGATCCATAAGGTGGTGGTAAAAGGAGCCCCATGGGATTCTCATCCCAATGCAATGATGGGGACAGAGGGAGATACAGAGTGTCTGATATAGTACTTTTTCCTAAAAGTCTAATAAGTTCCCTATGGGAAAGAGTACCATTCTCACGTCTCCACCTATTATAAAGAGGATGTGTAGGATTAAAAGGTGATAAACATGCTAAAGGAAGAGACTGACGAGTATCCAAAACTTGATACACAATGAATCTATAAAAAGAGACTCAAATAACCATGATCCCTAAGGCCAACTAGAGAACACAGAGCACACCCCTAAATAAGCTATGAAAAATACACACAAGCAAGAAATGAGGATAAATGAGCTCCCTAATGCATCAAGTATGTCTTTCCTAGGAGAGGCCTGAGACTCCCATACACTAGAAGAGGAGGGTTGTAACCAATTAAAGTGGCCCTTAGCTTCAACACATAAATCAACTATTCTGTCCGACCCCTTCCTAGCCAAGACACTCATAGAATACCTCTGCAAATACCATCTGTGATACCTTGGAAAACCAACTAAGATCACCTCAATATAACCAATGCTAGAATGAATATTTGTAGGTAGGATCCACTGTATGGGTAGGGTAACTAAGCCCAAACGTTGAAAGCACCAAAGGTACCTCAAACTCCCCTAGATACGAATAGGATCCTGGAAATATCTTCGACGCTCACTAAAGGTAGTGGAGGGATATCCCCACCATTAACATGCATGCTACCTCATGCTTAACTCTCGTGTAAGGGGAGATTCCCGAGAACACCAATTATAGCAAATATTTCTCCTCTACCTAGTCATACACCTAATTGTTTATTTTTATAGTCTTGGAGAATTTTACTGAAACAATCCTATTACAAGACTCTAAAACCTAAGCTTGTTCGTGCAACCAATAAAATAAAATATTTGTAATCAAATTTAAGTCAAGTGTTCATTTAAATAGGTTGTGCTTACTCAAGCGATATGGTCGTGAAAGTAGTGATAATACGACTCAACAATAAAAGTAAATATGCACAACTGAAAACATGCCAAATGCAATATTTCTTTCTAAATGAAAATATGGTATGCCAATAAATGAAATTCATAAAAATAACTTCCGTTCCATTCAAATAAAAATGCAATCTTTCCCAAATGGAATCCTAGACTAATTCCATTCGAGGAAATATGATGCAAGTGCTTCGTTCAATGCCAGTGCAGAATTGAAATAAACATGCAATAATGCAATATTTTTTCATTTTCACAATAAATTAATGAAAATGCAAAATAGAACTACGAAACTGTCAACCCCCATCAACAAGTGTAAAGACACAAAGCTAACAAGACACCAAGATTCAATGATTCATGCACTAAAAGAAAAACAAAAAAGGAGAAAATGACAACAACAACTTCTCTAAAAAATAATAAAAAAGAGGTTTCTAGTCACAAAGGAAGCAACAACCAGACAACATAGAGGTCCAAGAAGATTCAACAATGCTCACAACCTACCCAACAATCCCTCAAATCAAGACATCAAACAAAAGTTGAGGTGTACATGACCGTTCAGAGAACAACAACATATGTACATGACCTACCAAGGAAAGCCCATGTATATACATGACTTTCGGTACTGTGACCCATGTATACAAAGAAATATAGGGTAAGAAAGAAATATTAAGGTATAACCACTCAAAGGAACTAACAAATATGACTATACTACCAAATGCGACATAGAAATGTAAAGAAACAAAGAGGAGACTTCCCCATTGGAGTCACTAATTCTGTTATGAAGAAAATATTCCTATCGGTTGGGGCAGACCACAACAAACATGATGACAACTTAAATCACATCCATTCTCAAATATGCTAGATAAATTACCGAAGTTAACAACTAAGGGATAAAGTCCATTCATCAACTGCATTTTCGATGAAGACCACCGTTGAGCTCGTGATCAAATGCTTGTTCCCTACAATTTTCCCTCAAAAACAAATATATATCCAAGCATATAAAATATGTTAAATGTTAGCATTCAAACTAGCATAATCCATTTAAACATGTATAAAGCAACTATACCCATGTATACCAATGTAAACAATTGCACATGAAATTTGGATGAGAATTTGATATATCTACTAATATAAAAACAAATATACAATGTGAAAACCTCTATCGGCACCTCATCGGAACCAAGAAATCAATTTCCTCCACTTAGGCCTCCACCACTTCAATCCTCCATAGCAAGGCAAGCTCACAAAGATAATGGAGATCTTTGGAGATGAACATAAAGAGTTATATCAATAAGGACACAGGGATGCAGACTCAAGCATATGAAAATGGGGAAAAGTTTTGTGATAGTTTCCTTACTCTTAATGTTTCTCCTCTTCCAATGATTCATAATGACTCAATCCATAGCCGTTAAATGGGAAATGGAGGGTCGAATTATAACCTTTCCAAGCATATGGAAGGCCATGGATCAAGCTATTCATTACTTGATGAGGAAATATCCATTTTTTTAGCACAAAACCGGATGTATGTGAGATGTAATTTTGGAAGGTACATATACATGGGATGCATAACTGTTCACCCGCATGTGTCTTGAAAAATGTCTCTTTTAGGTTTAAACTAAAGCATCAGGGATATACTGAGTAAACGGGGTATAGTGAGTCCACATAGGGACAAGGGAAGGCCAACAAGGCATGATGCATAAGGTGTGTAAAATCACACTATAACAATCAATACCATCACTCCTTGCAATATCTTGCACGTATGTTTCTAAAGTAGAGATTGTATTCCTGCATTCCCCATTTTACTTACTGAGATTAGGCTTTGACCCAAACCTGGGATATGCAGTACTACTGGAAGTGTTCCTATTCTTCCATATTTTTGTTTTAGTTTAAATTTGATGCATTGACTATCCTAGTTGGTGAGTCATCACCGAGTAGGAAATCACTGTTGTTGATATTATCATACTCACATAACCACAATCTACAAGGTTCCATATGATATGATGCACCCGAGTCATGATATGATTATGTACTTGAGGAGGACAAATGCACATCACCTTTTTGTTAGTGTAAGGAATTTCCATCATTCAATTGAATTTATTTAGACCCCTTTCCTTTCTCAACTTACATGTACTTGCAGTTTCATCTACAGTGCGCAACTTTACTGCAAAACCAGCACATTTTCATTAGCGAAACATGAGACCTACTCTTAGATATACCTATGAAATTCAATATTCTAAGAAAGGTTTTTCCTTTTCCTCTTTCTATCGGTCAACCTCATATCATCAAGGAATCATGGGTCGATCCTTCCATGTTCTTTTGTTTCATCTCTTCCAAGATCAAAGATGTGACCACATCATTGATATTCAATGTGGTATTGATTCCAATAGACACGAATAGGATATCCCAAGAATATTGCAAAGAACACAATAGATTGATGAACTTTTCCTTGTCAATGGTTTTACTATCTATAGACAATAAATGACTGATAATAGTGTTGAATGTGATCATATTCTCTATGACCGGATCACCTTCTCCCATCTTCTAAATATGTAACTTATTCTAAAGAAACAAGTTTTTAACTAAATATTTCGACTAGTACAAGCTCCCCAACTTTTCCCACAACTTCTTTGCAATGTCTTCTTATGAGACATTGAATAGTACAAAATATACTAGACAAAGTTTAATTTACTCCTTTCCTTTCCATCAATATTCTTCAGTCTTCCTTCAAGACACGCACTAGAGTTGTTCCTAGGTCAACTACAATCAATTGCTCCCAATATAAAAGAAGATCCTCCATATTAAGCTTCCAAAAATCAAAATTTTGTCCATACACACACCATTTTTGTGACATTCTTGGCATGTTGTTTGCTATGTGTGATGTATATTCTTTTATGTTGATGTATAATTTGGTGACTATTACATAACTTGTATGGTAAAAGCATATATTTTTATTTTCTTCGTTTGATTAGATTGATTGTCGATGTAATAAGTCCAATATCGAACCTCATTAGTGATGTGATCCATGAATGCATTTCCACTTCTAAGGACATGGATGCACATGATGGTTCAAAAATTCCAAACCAAGAGGCACACCTGCAAGAAATTGCAAAAGAGGACTAGATTGCATACATGAACCACATTGTCAAGTTGTGAGATGAGGATTTGGGAATCTAAATGGACTTGAAGATGTTGTATACCACTATGGATGGGATCATCCAACAATCCAAATAATGAATCATATTCTGCTATATTATTGGTGGTTGATCTTTGGCATGCTCTGCAAGTATGGAATAGAGAATACATTGAGGTGTAAATGGCCTAAGCAATAGATTCTAGGTTCCTTGACCAATGACTCACATTGTTAGTGAAGTCGACAAAATAATCTATATTGGTGGTCATCTGCATGGAAAAAAAGTTTGGTCATACATCACATGTAAGGTTAAAATGAGTTTTGAACATGTCAGGGAAATAGTCCCTAGTATAACATCATGTAATGTAATTTTGGAGTCTCTCTAGGAGAATTCGACCCTGTTAGGGTAAGAGGTTGGACCCAATCATATATTAGGTCAGTAACTTGGAGAGTATAAATAGGGATGCACCCTCCCTCATTTATACACACTCACACTCATTAAAGTTCACATGAGGGGAGAGAGAGAGAAAATGGGGAGAGATAGATATTTGCATAATTCTTATTCTGATTGGGGTTGTTCATCTTGTGATATATTCTTAGTGGTGAAACTATTATGACGAATTTTGCAGAGTTTTCTCCTTTATGGTTTACCCGATGAAAATCTTTGCGTCTTGTGTATCAATCGATCTTTGTATCTTGTTGTACTTGTTATTCTTTCAGATAAAGATCATGATCAAGATAATTAGATTGGAAAAATAACAATGTATCAGAGCCTCTCTGAAAGAAGGCATTGTGCAACATCATAAACTAGGGATTCCTAGTTCAAGGTCTTCTCTCCACAAATCATCAAGAATAGAGTGCTAGGCTAAATTATGTTAAAGGGGCGCATATTTTGGTGGGAGAAAAATTAGATTTGAAGAAGTTTCATTTTTTACCCTAACACTAGTGCCGAGAGAAAGTAGGGAAACAAGTTTCGGAGGCTTCCTACCTATGTCTTCAAAAAAGGACCTTGCTGAGGAAATCGCCTCAAGGAGGTGCCTCTTTCTGTCAAAATAGAATACCCAAACTCCAAGTGTAGAAAATTAGGGTTTCTCTAGAAAATCCTATGTCATCCAACTCCAAAACCACGTCGAACACCTCAAATCAATAAGATATGAATATTTGCTATTTCCATTTGAGGTGCTCATTTGAAAAGATGAGTAATCTCTTTGATCCTTGAAGAAAATCATTTGGATTATTACATAAATGGAGAAGTTCTATATCCATATGGAGATGAGGCTAAGAATACTCATAAGAAGAATTTGGTTAAGGCTAAGAGAATCATTGTAGATTCTATTAAGGATCAACTCATCCCCCATGTGTCATTCTTCAAGACACCAAAGAAAATATTTGATGGTTTGGAAAAGATGTTTGAAGGAAAGAAGATCAATCAAAAGATGACATTGAGGAACCATCTTAAGAATGTGAATATATATAACTTAAATACTATACATTCCTACTTCACAAGGGTTGCTCAAATCAAGGAACAACTTGAAGAAGTTGAGGAGAATGTAGAGGAAGGACAAATTTTGATGACTACCTTAAATGGACTCTCAAGATCAGAGGATTCATTTATTCTAGGTATATGTGCAAGAAGGAGGGTGATCTCTTTCAGCCGAATCCAAGAATGCACATGAGAATATGCTCAGCTTATAACAAGAGAAGAGAATTAGGGGGCAACTGAAGATCAGGCTCTCACAAACCACACCAGAAAGAACTACAAAAAGAAGGAGAACGAGCATCACAATAAGAAGAAGGAAAAGAAACAAAAAAAGTTCATAAAATATCCTTCCAACATTCGATGCTACGATTGTGATGAAAAGAGACACTTTACAAGAGACTGTCCCAAGAAAAAGAAGAGGCATCATGCTCACACTGCCAAATTTGATGAACCAGCAAATAAAAGATTCAAAAGAGAGAAGGATTATTCAGATGAGGAGTATGTGCTAATCTCAACACTCATAGGCACTATCTCACATGGAAGCAATGATTGGATTGTGGATAGTGGGGAATCTAAACACATGACGAGATACAAATAATCATTCGTCAATATGTATAAGCATGAGTCACCTCACAAGGTGAAACTTGGGGATGATTATCAATACCCCATAAAAGGAAGTGGAGAAGATTCATATAATATAGACTCCGAAAAATATTTAAAGATGAAGGATGTGCTATATGTTCCAGGATTGAAGAATAATATTCTCTCCATCTCTGCACTAGAGGCAAAGGGAATGATATTTTCATTTGTTGATGGCCAAGTTATAATGTGGCCTAAAGGAAAGGCAATAGATGATGCAACAATGATTAGAGAACAAGACGAAGGCTTGTACAACCTAAAGGGATAACCTGAACACGCATTGGTTCATGAGTCAATAGAACCAAATGAAATATGGCATCAAAGGCTTGCACATGTGCATTACAGAGTAGTACTGATTGCAAGAAAAGAAGTCTCAGGAATTCGAGAAATCCAGCCAATTCATGAAGGCATTTTCAAAGGATGTGAATAAGGAAATAATGCAAATAAGACATTTCCTAGTAGTGAAAGTAAAGCTAAAGGAATACTGAAGATAATACACTCATATGTATGTGGGCCCATGTCTTCTAGCTCATTAAGCATGTATGTGTACTATGTTTCCTTTATAGATGATTTCTCACATAAGATTTAGATATATTTATTGAAAGGGAAAATGAAGTATTTAGTAAGTTCAAGGAATTTAAAGCCTTGGTAGAGAAACACACTTAAAGAAAGATCAAGACTCTACAACTAGATAATGCCAAAGAATTCACCTTAGAAGAATTGAAGGAACTCTAGATAGATTCTGGGATTAAGAGGGAGTTAAGCACTCCATACAATCCTCAACAGAATGGTGTTGTGGAACGAAAGAACGGAACAATAATGGAAGCAGTGAAAGCAATGCTACATGACCAGGATCTTCCAATTCACCTTTGGGAAGAAGCAACAAGGACAACTATGTATGTACAAAACCATGCTCCTCATCAAGTACTTGGAAAAAAAACTACTAAAGATGCTTTCTTAGGAGAGAAACTAGGAGTCAGCCATCTCAGAATATTTGGCTTCCCGGTGTACATACATATCCCAAAGGAGAAAAGGACCAAGCTTGATCCTTCTGGGAGGAAGGGAATATTCATAGGATATAGTGATACATCAAAGGCCTACCAAATATACTTCTCATGATTCAAGAAGATCGAAATTAGTAGAGATGTAACCTTTGATGAGGACTCAACATACTCTAGATCCAGGAGGGTACCTATTGAAGAGGTTGAGGAACCTGAAAGAACGAGAGTCCAAGATACAAAAACGGAATTGGAAATTCCAGAATACTATGAAGATTGTGACATTGTAGAACCACAAGATCTTGTGGAGACACTTCACGAGGAGGACTCCCACAAGAGTAAACCAACATGGGAACGAGAGCTAATACAAGATTTAGAAAGGTATGGTGCTCCAGAAGGGATGCCCAGAGAAAGGAAAAGACCAAAACCTTATAACAGCTATGTGGCCCTGCTGTGTGACATCATTGACAAGAAACCTTCCAATTATGAAGAGGCCACTGAAAATAAAGTATGGAGGGATGCTATGATTGAGGAATATCAGTCGGTTATGAAGAATGAAGTCTAGGAGATAGTTCTAAGATCAGAAAGGAAGTTTGTCGTGACTTCAAAATGGATCTACAAGATCAAGCATGCTGCATATGGTAGCATCAAGAAACACAAGGAAATATTAGTGACATAAGGCTTCTCATAGAAAGAAGGCATAGACTACAAGGAGATATTTCCACCCATAGAAAGGTAGAATTCTTGAATGGTGTAGTTGAAGAGAAAGTGTACGTAGAACAATCACTTGGATTCAAGACACATGACATGTAGAATCATGTGGGAAAATTGAAAAAGTACTTATATGGATTGAAATAGGCACCCAAGACATGGTACAATAGGATGGTTAGAATATTGATGAGCCTAAGATTTACTAAGAGTAAAGCGGATTCCATCGTTTACTTCAAGGTTGAAGGTGGAAGACCAGTGATGCTCTTGCTATATGTTGATGACCTGTTCATGACAGGAAAGGATGAAATCATTGAAGATGCAAAGAGGAGACTTTCCATTGAGCTCAAGATGAAATACCCGAGGATGATGCGCTACTTCTTAGGAATGGAGGTGTGGTAGAGTGTAGATGGGATTTTCTTTAGTCAAGGAAAGTATGCAGTGTATATTCTAAATACATTCAGAATGTTGGAATGCAAGGTGCCACACCTATGGAATTGAACTTGAAGCTTCTATGTGATGCTTCATTAGAGTTAGTTGATGCCATGATGTATCATGAGATGATTGGTTGATTGATGTACTTGGCGAATACGAGACCAAACATATGCTTTTTTGTGACCACCCTGAGCTAGTTCCTGGTGGATCCGAGATAGGTTCACTTTGTTCTTGCAAAGAATATATTAAGGTATTGTTGCTCCATGCAACAGATCCCAATTTTGAATCATCAAAATAGGGCCCCCAATTGACTAGCTTATCTGGCCCTTCATCACTTAGGGAGATTATCAAGTTGTAAGTTCTTTGTTGTTTTGTTGGGTTTGAATAAATTGATTCAATAAACCTTTTTTGTTTTGGATTTTTTGGTTTATGGGACCTTTATTCATTTTTTAAACTTGTTCAAAGTTTTTGATTCCCCGCTTCCGAAATAAAAAAGTGGAAATCCCTATTTAGAGGAATGTTGAAATTAGTTTGCTGATTTCCGAAATTTCGGATCCTCGAAGTTTTGCGTTTTTGAGAAAAGAAAAGTCGAAATTCCAATTTATGATTTTCGATTTTTGGATATCGGAAATGGAAAACTCCGGTTTTGTTAAAATCATTTGGCATTCTCCTGATTTTTCCAATTTCTGACTTTTTGCTTATCGGATATCGATAATATTGCTTTCAATTTATGATTTATATACTTTCTCGATTTTCGAGTATCGAAAACTGGAAATTCCAGTTTAGAATAAAATTGAAGGTTTCTTTCTCGATTTCTAAATTCCGATATTTCGGATCTCAGAAACCAGAATTGTCATTTCTAGTTAATAATTTTGTCTGTTTTCCTGATTTCCGATTTCTGATATTTTGGATCTCGGAAACCGAAAACTCCACATATTTCTTAGCTGAATGTTAGTTTCCCGATTTCCAATTTCTGACTTTCAGAAAATCGGTTATTAGAGATCATGAAAATTGTTTTTTTTTTGTATCCTATTTCTTCGCCTTGATCTCAACCATCCATCTATACGAAATCTATGACACAGATTCTGTTAGCCGTTTGAGTTAGGTTTTTTAAAGATTCGAACTTACAATGATTTTTTTACCATTGTTTCTCGTGATTTTTCACTATGCTCATGGTTTTTAGTATGCATTTCCTCTGTGTCCCAGCGTACGGACTCGTGACTTTATGAGCATTTTGACTGGTAAGTTTTAATTGTCGGACCATTTTTTCGGGTAGAGTTGAACTCACGTCATTTTTAGACATGGTTGCCAAAATCCAATCAGAGAAGCTGGAATCTGCCACGACTAGGAACACTAGATCTAAAATGGCTCTTCAAGAGCAGAAAAACAAAGATCCCAATGACAGTGTTTTCACTGACAACAATGGGCATGTGTCTGAAACCTCATATCAGGACTAGTCCAGAATTTATGCTATTTTTGACAATGATGCATTAGAGGAAATTTGGGGTCTAAAATGGGCCTTATAAGAAAATGCGGCAACAATAAATTTGTGAGTTGGAATTCAAGAACCAATAGAATTTCAATAAAATGAGTCAACCATAATGGTTGAATTGACATATTTGTCATAAAAGAAAAGTACTTTTTTTGTTCGTATTTTCGACATATCTCCCTGTGTTTTTACTCAAATTTCAAGCGGGAGAGCTTGTTGGACACAGAGTTTAATTCTGCATTCGACGAGTACCCACAATGCATACTTTTGATGAACCTTGCTACCCCAAAAATAAGAAATACCTGAAAAAATGTGATGATGACATCATCATCACATTTTTTCAGGTATTTCCTGTTTTTGGGGTAATGGTGTCCATCAAAAGTATGCAGTGTGGGTACTCGTTGGATGCGTAATTAAATTCTGCATCCAACGAGCTCTCCCACTTAGAATTTGAGTAAAAACAAAGGGAGATATGTCGAAAATACGAACACAAAAAGTAGTTTTTTCATTCTTCCTCCAAAATTAATAACTATTATTTTATTATTTTCCTTAGGAGTCCCATTTTATACCTCAAATTTCCTCTAATTGAATTTTCCTTCGTTGTTCATGACCAACCTTCCTACCTCCAGATTCACAATTCTCATCTCCATTGCATTGCTTTCAGACCTCCATTCATGCCTTACACAGACCTTGTTAAGTTGGCATTGGACCACATCGAACCTAAGCAATGAACATTTCATCATATGGATAATGCTCGTATTTCTTCATTCCATCAATATGTATTTGCTAGGGATTACGCTTTGGCAACCCCCAAGTAGATTCTCTCGTTGAAATTTTTCGACGAAATCCTTTCCAAATTTAATTACGAAGAAGTAGTGAAATCTTGGATAGAAGACCCAACACTAGTCATCCCCGCTTCACTTCTGGAATATCCAATTTCTTGGTTCAGAGAGCCCTTCTCATTGCTATCTGCCATGTTTTGTAGGTTATACTAGTTTCCAATCTGTTCATCATTGAGGCACAATGGGTTCTGGATGACCACCATAGTTTGCTCATAGGTGGTTCTTTTAATTGGGCACAAATTTTGTCTTGCAATTTGTGGGATGAAATAAAAAAATATCAAAAAAACCCATCAAATTGAAAGCTGACTTTCTGTATTTCAAGGTTCCTGATGGATGCATTCTGTGTGTATTCTTCTTTCCTAGACCTAAATTGGTATTGGAGCAGTAAATCTCCACCCGTTCATTTGTATTGCTCTGATATGTGGGATGACAATTTCACCCCTTGGGTTTAAGAGCTCTATGACCTATTTCTTGAGTCAATGTACTTCAAAAATTTTAAAGCTGATGCTCCTGCATTCTCTCAAGGTGTTAGGGAACTCATTTTAGTCTATGGAGACTGGTATGTAGGAGAGTATTTCTGTTACATAAGGATTTGGGGAAACAATATAGTTCACCTACTTCCCAGAATATTTCCCAACCGCATGGTGCTTCAAGAATTCGCCTATTAGACTGTCACTGATGTGGTTTTTCCCAAATTGACTAAGCAAAAGAAGAGGGCTTGGCCCAAATTTCCTATGTCTCTCAGCACCCTTACAATACAAAACCCACCCATGCATCCCTGTTGGGAAATGATATTTCTGCCATGAACTTGGGGGAGGCGTCCAAAAGAATGCATGGCCCAATTTACTATTTGGCCAATATTTTTACACATGAGCATGTTAGATTTCATTATGCTCATGAAAATGATCCCGATGATTCCATGTTCTGAGGAGATATCAATTTTTAGGAGGAAATGAGTAAAATCATTGATCCAGATACCAAGTCCCATATGTACTAGTATCAAAAGGATCTTAAGATAATAACTCTTCATGAAAGAGGAGATAAGATCAAAATAAAACAAGATATTCAAAAGGAGAAGACAAAAGAAGAAGCAATAGAACACACAACAAGCTCTGGTGCTGCTCAACCCAAGGACAAGGGTAAAGGTATCCTTGATGGCCCATCCGCTCCTGATATTGCTTCGATGGAAGATACATTACAGAAAGGAGAAGAATTCAAGAGGAGTATTGAAAAAATCAGTTCCCAACTGCAAACTCTTGTAGAGATGGCTGAAGTACATCCTAAAAGACAGATTATTGAAGTAGGCTCTGAAAAGGCTCAACTGCCAGAAGCACCCACAAAAGAAAATCCCATGCCTTCGCTCTCGATTGGTAAGAAAGAGCAAGCACTTGTACAAGATTCTTCTAGACAACAGGTAATTCCTTTATCCTCAACTCAATATGAGATTCATGATGTAGATAGTGATGTGGACATAGAAGAAGACCCTGCTATTAATCCAGGCGGCTATTTTGACTAACCTCTTGTCATCCATTCTCAATCTCCAAAATTTTCCCAATATGTTAGGTTCATCATATTCCCTACAGTCCTTTTCTGAGATAAATATCTCACCCATTATGGGAGATAATACCATCATTCCCACAAATTCAGTAGGCTCACCCACTCATACTTCTCTTCCTCCTCTTTCACCACCTTAACTTATCACAATGTCCTTGGTTTCCCAACCTCTTTAGGTGAACACTTCTTTTTCCCCTATGACTCTTCTTCAAAAAGAATTTTTGCCTATATCTGATTCTTTTATGTCCCTTACCTTTAGCTCTGCTTCTACTCCCATGAATATCCCTCCCCTCAACATTGAAATCCTTGAAGCTCAGACCCAAACTGATCCTTTGGTATCCATCCAACACCAAAGCACTTCATCATTAGAAGTGATGGCTGATTTTGGAGAGGATGATGTGGTGTCCATAAGAAAATATTATTGGAGCAAAAAGGACAAAGCTGTGGTTAAAAGGTGAGCAAAGAGAGCCAGAGAAGGGTCAGCCAAACAGGTGACTACCCTTAATCAGGTCATTTGGAAGGAAAACACAACTGATATCCAGTAAGGGGCAGTGGACATAACAGATGCTATGGGAGTTTTCACAGAAGCTAATTTTAACTCAGTTTCACAATTAAGTTTGGCTCTTGGTGAAAAAGAGAAGGAATTGCAGAAGGCCAAACAAGACTTAGCAAAAGTAGAAGAGAGGCATGAACAAGAAATCAACCAGTTGAAACGAGAACATGAAAACAGAGTTCAGCAGTGGCAAAAGAAAGATGAATAACTGAAGCTACAACTTGGGAATGCAAATTTTTTAAATCAGCAACAAGCAGAACAAATTTCTCTCATCGATCAACAACTGAAATATGCTGATCTAGCCTCAAAATCCTCCTCTTTTCTGGATCTGACACCTGAGGATTTCAAACACGTAATCTGTAAAGTACACTAAAAATTCCAACAAGCTATGATATATTTATATACTTGTTTTGATGAGATGCAAGGATTATACGACAAGTTTACTGAGCATTTTGAAACCCTTGAGGATCACCATTACCAGATTAGAGCAGCATCCACTGCTTTAGAGCAGGTAACAGGTTGGAAAAAGTATATTAAGAAAAAACATCATGGCTTACGAATGTTAGAAAAGTTACAGGACAAAACAACTAAAGTTACCATTGAGACATGGGAAGGTATCTATGATTCAGTTGAAACTCCAATCAAGGGATGACAAATGGCCTATGAACAAAGGTGGTTAGATTCAAAGAATTTGCTAACCTATTTGGGTTTACTTGTTCTGGATCCTATCAGTCAGTCACTTTCGCCTAAACTTTAGTTGGAACAAGTGGAGAAGTAGTTTGATGATACCTGTTAGGATATTTAGACACTTAGGAGTTAGTTAAGATCAACTTGTGTAATATATCCGTTAGTTAAAAGTGTGTTTCTTTAGTATGCATGAGTATGCATTTGTAAATATTCTAATCCGATAGTTACGATATGTTCTAGACATAGAGTAATTTGATGATTCAACTTCTCTTAGATCATACCTACCATTGATCCATGGCTTAACACCCGATTGGTCTATGATCTCTATTTAAAGAGCATAGAGGGTCCTTGGCCAGTTGATCGATTATGAGAAACTCATATAACTTCTCTCTTTTGCATAATAAATTGCTCCAAGTAGCTATTTGGCTGGGGTCATGGACTATTTCCCTTTCGAGAGTTTTAACCATGTGACAAACATCGGTGTGTTGATTTATGATCTATTTGTGTGAAGTGGTTTTTGAAGGTGTTCGATCTTTTGGGAGTACCCTGTGTACCCGAACATGGTATCAAAGCTTTTATGAAGAGCTGCTTTCGGTTTTGATCAAGATCTGGAATCGATGTTGCCAAAACTTTGAAAAGGTTTCTGGTTCTATATTTTCTATGCATTTGTGGCCTATGGGAGCTGTTCCATTGCATTTGGAGCACTGTTTCCATTAGGAATTAGTTTCGTTTCAACAACAACCGTTTCTTTTTGCTTCAGAAACACCCATTTCGACAAATCTAAAGGTATAATGTTACAGTGACGGATTTGTTTTTTTTTAAATCTCTCATATTTTATCAGTTTATTATTAGATCATTTATGTTTTAGTCTCGGACTGTTGTTTTCCTTGACTGCGTATGTTCTTTTCCCTGCACCTTGCGCGATCGCGGCGAATCGAAAACAATAAGGGAAAGTTTTTTTTCTTGTCTTCTCGACTATGTATGCTCTTTGCCATGCACCTTGTGCGATCACGGCAAATACGAAACAACGAGAAAACTTGAAAACGTAGACTTTCCGGGTAAGCTAACCAAGATCTAACCCCATTGTGTGGAAAAAGTTGATTTGTTTTTGTTTTTCATTTTTTTTGTGATTTTCAAGAAAAGAAAGCAAGCACGAAAAACGAGAGATAAGAGTAACAAAAAAAAAGAAAAAAGAAGAAGCCCCCTTCCTCTTTCCATACTTTTACGTACCTTTTATACTTAGCTCACTTGGTCCAAAGTTGCTTTATTCCTTAATAAGTCTTGAGTTTAAGTCTTATTAAGCTACTTTTTAGTGCATGCAATTTCTGTTTTCAAGTTACTTTATTGTAAAAGTGCATCTCACATAAATAAAATAAAATAAACGTGATTCACTTAAGTCTTTTAATTTATTACCGCACTATTTAAAAGTCACATTATTGTAAAAGTGAACATCACTTATTCTACAAAAGTGATTCACTTCAAAGAAACTTTATTGTAAAAGTGAACATCACTTATTCTACAAAAGTGATTCACTTCAAAGAAACTTTATTGTAAAAGTGATTGTCAAAGGTTGATCTTGGGAAGAGGGGGCTTCTTTTTTTAGTTGGTCAATTTAATATCTTCCACGTCACTATTGTGGACATCTTCAACATTTTCTTTGATCAAGCATAACTTCATCATCTGGAATCAGTTTTAAGTGCTGTTTTTTTTTAAACTGCATATTTTTTCGATCTCTTTGCATCTAGACAGTTAGTTTCTGTTCTTTCAGCTATTATTTTAGAGTATGACTGCCCCTTGTGATATTATACTTACAAGTTCTAACTATTTCTCATGGAAATCTCGTATGGAGGATGTTCTGCGAAGTAGGGAACTTTTTAGGATAACCTCAGGGAAAGAAACAAAACCCACTGATGATGATAAGAAAATTAAATGGGAAAATCGATGTGATGAAGCTTGTGGATTGATTGGGATGTCAATATCTACTGATTTGCGATTCCAGATATCTGGAATTGATGAACCTAATCTCGCTTGGGAAAAGTTGGAATCTGTGTTTGGTAAACACAATGAAATTCGGGGTCATTAACTTGAAAATGAGTTGCTCTCCTTGAATCTAAATGATTTTTCATAAATTCAAGACTATTTATCTAAGTATAAAACTCTTATACTATTATGTGCCGAATGCAAGATTAAGAAAGAAGACAAACAATGTATTTATCATATTCTTTCAAAACTTGGACCTGCATATTCTGTTTTTGTATCTACATTCTACATCCATGAAAGAATCCTTGACTGCAGCTAGCTATCAAGAGCCTAGCCTTGAATCCTTTTGTGATTCCTTAATTAGAGAGCAAGATAAGCTCATTCATCTTGGAAATATGCACTTGTCACTTTTAGGCTGCAATGGAAAGCATTGCAACCTAAAAGTGAAAAATGCATATTTGTTGGATATTCTGAAGATGTAAAAGGTTATAGACTTCTTCAGCCACATTCTCATGATATAATCATTAGAAGAGATGTTAAATTTGATGAAAATATCTTGGCCTACGAGCCTAACTTGGAAGGTGTGCCATCTTTGGCCTACGAGCCTGATTCGGTGATTGTGCCTTCTTCTTCTTCTTCTTCCATCTTCCTTGACAGGTTTCCAACTCCAGTTTTTGATGATGACAGTGATGATGAAAATCCACCTCCACCTGCTCATGTTCCTCCAATTGCACCAGCACCAATGCCTCCTCGATGGGTCCGTTCAACATGTGAAATAGCTGGTGATCTTGACGGTGATCCTAGAGATCAACATCGAACACGTTCTCAGTTTCAGTGAGCCTCTTCTCTTTTGGCTCAAGTTTCCAAGAATCATGATCTAGAAAATTTTGCAGAAGCTTTAGGAAATCCAGATTGGGATGCAGCTATGGATGAAGAATATTGTTCCTTAATGGTGAACGATACTTGGGATCTTGTTCCTCTTCCAAAAGGAAGAAAACTTGTCAGATGTAAATGGGTCTACAGAACTAAGTATGCATCAGATGGAAGTGTTGAAAGACTTAAGGCAAGGTTAGTTGCCAAAGGTTTTTCCCAAGTTGAAGGGATTGACTACAATGAAACCTTTGCCCCTGTAGCAAAAATGAATTCCATCCGCCTTGTTCTTTCCCTTGCAGCCTTACATAATGAGGAAGTCCATCAAATGGATGTCAAGTCTACCTTTTTACATGGTGATTTACAGGAGGAAATTTACATGGAACAACCTCCTGGATATGTTCAGGATAACTCTAGCCTTGTCTATCTCCTTAAGAAATCCTTATATGGCCTTAAGCAAGCTCCTAGAGCTTGGTATGCTAAAATGGATAGCTTTCTCCTGGACACGGTTTTTCTAGATGCCATTCTGACCCCAATGTCTATACCAAGAAAGTAGGAAACCATCTCATCATACTTGTTCTTTATGTTGATGATCTTATCCTTAATGGTAGTGACCCTAACCTTATAACCCATGTGAAATCTAGTCTTAAGCAAAATTTTGAAATGTCAGACTTAGGACATTTGCACTATTTTCTTGGTCTCCAAGTCTTGTAAACCAAAGAAGGAATCTTTCTTTCTCAATCTAAGTATGCTTGTGACCTTCTTCGTCACTTCCACATGGAAGATTGTAAACCAGCCCCTTCTCCCTTCCAGTCTGGAGTCAAACGTTCTGCCACATGTACTTCCCCTGAAGTAGAATCCACCTTGTATTGTTATCTTGTTGGTAGTATTTTATACTTGACTCATTCCCCTCCTGACCTTTCCTTTGCTGTTGGTCGTGTTGCTCGTTATAGGCAAACTCCTCATGAAAGTCACTGGAAAGCAGCAAAAAGAATACTTCGATATATTTAAGGTACAATTCAGTTTGGAATTCATTACAGTACAAGGGGGAAACCTTTGTTGGTTGGTTTCACTGACTCAGATTGGGCCGGCGATCCTAATGATCGGAAGTCTACTGTAGGCTATCTTTTCAGTCTGGGATCTGGACCTATCACTTGGGCTTGTAAGAAACAACAAGCACTTGCTCTTTCTTTAGTAGAAGCAGAATATCGAGCTGCAGTTAATGCTAGTCAGGAAGCTTTATGGCTTCGACAGATCCTTTCATAGTTTGGATTTGAGCAGCAGGAGCCTACTCCACTTTGGTGCGGTAATCAAAGTGCCATCAAGATTGCCAAAGATCTAGTTCTACATCAGCGCAACAAACACATTAAGCTACACATGCACTTCATCAAAAATCTTGTTCATGATAGTGTTATTGAAGTTCTCTATTGCCCTACAGATAATCAAGTTGTAGACATCTTCACCAAGTCTCTTACAGAAGCGAAGTTTTCTAAAATTCGGTCTATGTTAGGAGTTCAGGAATGTGTCCTTAAGGGGGGATAGGCTCTAATGCCTCCTTCCTTCTGCTAATAGTGTCACTTTTGTAAATCCTTCAATCGTATCCCAAGTTGTTCTTAAGTGGGGATGTTAGGATATTTAGACACTTAGGAGTTAGTTAAGATCAACTTGTGTAATATATCCGTTAGGTAAAAGTGTGTTTCTTTAGTATGCATTAGTATGCATTTGTAAATATTCTAATCTGATGGTTATGATATGTTCTAGACATAGAGTAATTCGACAATTCAACTTCTCTTAGATAATACCTACCATTGATCCATGGCTTAACACCCGATTGGTCTATGATCTCTATTTAAAGAGCATAGAGGGTCCTTGGCTAGTTGATCGATTATGAGAAGCTCATGTAACTTCTTTCTTTTGCATAATAAATTGCTCCAAGTAACTATTTGGCTGGGGCTATGGACTGTTTCCCTCTTGAGGGTTTTAACTAGGTGACAAACATTGGTGTGTTGATCTGTGATCTATTTGTGTGAAGCGGTTTTTGAAGGTGTTCGGTATTTTGGGAGTACCCTGTGTACCCGAACAATACCAAAGAGTTGATCCAGTAAATTAATCAGCTCACGGTGTAGGAAATCGAGAAATGGATTAAGGCTCCCCATGCTTCGATAGCTCAAATACAGTTGTTCATCAAAGAATGGAAGATAATAAAAAGGAGGATATTTCCTCCCAAATTTGCAAGACCAAAATTCAGTTGAGGAATGCCCACTTTCAGGAAGTCGATCACATTGTGGACCTATTTTCAAAGTGGCGTTCCACCCTTGGGAAATCCTAGAAACTATTTGATTGTGTAATCCCGCATTTTTGGAATATTTTCTTTTCTTGTAAATTTGTAATCTTATTTAAAGAGGGATTTTTCCCAAGTAGGGCAGGGAATTTTCCAAGAAAAAGCTTAAGGAATACATAGGAGACAAAACTACTCTGAAACATAACAGGGACGTTTGTGGTTTTACTATTTTGTAATGTTTTGCAAATTAATAAAATTGCAGTTATCTCATTTATGTTCCATGGTTATTCATTGAATGTGTTTAATGAATTTCTGTTTATCTCTTAATCTGTTTGGCTTACTGATTATCAGATCTATTTTATGCATATGTTGGTTATGATATTGATGTTTCTGTGCTGGGATTAATATATGTAATGTGTATCAAGTGAATATGTTTATTTGATGTACATTATATTTTATCTCACTGATGATCAATTATCAATCCCTAGATATTGATTTGTGAATTAAAATTCTCTTTGGGATTTGTTGTGTACCTCTAGTACTTTGGGCAGAATCCTCGACAATTTTATTTGTTGAGTTACGTCTAAATATAGTTGGAAGGAGTAATCTTGATTTACATGTTTGTACATTGAGTAGTTGTTCTCTTTCATTTGTTAGATTTCACAACAATCTCATTTTGAAACATTACCTACCCTGCTTTAAGTGTCCTTAAGCAGTTAGTTAGAAATCAATTCTTTTATCTTTTTGTGTTCTCAATTTATCTTCACACCAAATCTCCTAGACCTAATAAAAACCTCGTGCCATTGGATCCCTCATATCCATAGTATTTATCCATTTCAAACAGCTCGAAGATAGAGTCTTCTCTATGTGGGAACTATTAGAAGCCTTTGGTTGGGTTATCTCCTTGTGTTGATTGCCTTGTAGAAATTTCCAGCTTACCTACACCTTGAGCCCATCATCAGGTACCTAAAGGGTACAATGGATTATGGGATCATTTATGATGCAAATCAGAATATTAATCTACACGATTATGTTGATTTAAATTGGGTAGGTAGTGCCACTGATAGGAAGAGAAATTTAGGATGCTATTTCAGTTTGGGATCTAGAATGATCTCCCCATTTAGCAAGAATAAGTCGTACTTTGTGCTAAGTACAAACAAGGAAGAGCATGTTTCCACTTAATCAAATAGTTGTGAGGAAGTATGGTTGAGGAAGAAACTATCTGATTTGTTTGATCTTCAGTTAGAAGTGACTTATATCGTCTGCGACAATTAGAGTTGCATGAAGCTGTCAGAGAACGTAGTGTTCCATGACAAGTCGAAGCACATAGATATCAAGTTCCATTATATCAAGGATATTGTGTAGAAACAAGCAGTAGAGCTTTGGTACGTGGCAATTGACGAGTAGATAGCTGATGTATTGACCAAGCCTATAGCCAGAGTTAAGTTCGATTACTTCAGAGAAATACTTGGTGAGACCCCTCTAAAGAGGGAGTGATGAGTTCTAGCATATTTAGGGAAATAGGTTGTCTTGGTGACGTAATCAATCATGTAGGTTATCCTCAAATGCAATCAGTCCTCATGAAGCTCACAAGCTATCCTTGGATGTAATAAGTCCTGATGTGTTCCTATGATAGAGGTGACAAGAGACTAGAAGGTGCAAACACATGAGATATCACATCGAAAATGAGACAGGTTCTTTGAGCAGAAAATATCCTAGTGTAGAACGCAAGTTGCTTGGACGTAATCAATCCTTTAGGTCGGTATCGAATGTAATCAGTCCTAGTGAAGCTTATAGGTTATACTTGGACATAATTAGTCCTAGTATAGGTTATCCAAAGTGTAAAATATCCTAGCATGATACACATCTTGTTCAGATGTAATAAGTCTTGTGGGTTGTCCGAAGTGTAAAAGGGGTGCTGGCATGGTACGCAGGTTGTTCAGACATAATAAGTCCTGGAAGGTTGCTTGAATAGAGAATATTTTGGATGCAGGTTGTTTGAATGTAATAATTCCTTGAGGTTTACCTGGAACATAAAATTCCTGGCGTGGTACACAGGTTGTTCGGTCATAATCAGTCCGTGTATGTGTGTGTTCCCATGTTGGAGATGATGAGGTCATAAGGCACTTAGTGTGCACTTGGGAATTTCTCTTATGTTGGTATAACACAAGATGACCGTAGAGAGATGTTGTGCACTTTGTATGCTTCTAGGCGATTCTCACATAGTGGAAGTTGCAAGTTATCTTGGTGACGTGGAAGATCCTGGAACAATCCTATGTGTTCTGCATTTGGGTGTGCTCTGTGTGGTATGTGTGTTTTGTTTTGTTTTATGTAGGACAAATAGATGATCTGGATACGATGAGATGGCTATAGGAGACGTAGGTTATTGCAGTGGCAATGAACATATGCAGATGTTGGTAATGAACCATGAAGGCTTTCTTGGATTATGAAGACAATGTGTCATGACTAGTAAACAATACTAACAATGATGACTTATTGATTATATCAATGATGTAACAAAACCTCACAATTTACCAAAAACTCAACAAATATAAGTTAGTATCATTTACACAACCTCTAATTTTTTTTTAGGAACATGTTATACATTTCACTTAATAAATGCATGAAGTTTTACGTTACTTACTAACTATGGGTGAATTCAATCCAAGTCCGAGAACATGGTTTACTTAGATTAACAAACTAACATATTCTTCAATAAACTTTCCCAAGTTATGGATAAGAAAATATTATTCATCTCAAGTACCTTCAACTTCTTCAAATGTAGAGTTAAACAATAATGAGGTGAGTACCTTTTTCCTGTAATCTAGTTTTTTCTTTATTCTGGTTAAGATAAATACTAATCCCAAGATGACTTGGCTGTTTGCAGGAATGCCCAGTCAGACTTCACTCTAATATTGGGATTTGAAATTTGGTTACACCAAGATTATTTTTCTAGGTCCAAACTAAGTTTAGTATGGATGAAAAGTTATAACCTTAAGTCCTTGTTACCCATAAAAAGGAGTTGGGGGTAAAATACTATTTCTCCATCAAAGTGTTAATTATATCACTTTATTACTATGTATTTGTCTATTTGACCTCCCTTTGATTCATGAGCTAGATGCACAAATCACAATATACCTTGGTTAAAGTTCACATAATTAAATATATGATACTGTGTTCATGGTACAGATGTGGCTAGCTACTGCCACACCGGGTCAACTCTGACATTGTATTTAAGTTAACTTGGAAATGCTATCTGCAAAACAAAAGAACTTCTAGTTTTTTTTTTCAATTTATGCCACCTTGTTTTTTGATAAATTGCTTTAATCTAATGCATTATCAATATTGAGTCACAAAAGATTGCTAGTTGAGTAATTCCCATTCTTATTTCTTTCTCTAAACCCATAATTAACGCTTCATATTCTACCACATTGTTTGTGGTTTCAAAGTTTAACTTAAATGACAACAAAACTCTCCTATGTTAGGGAAAATAAGCACTACACCAGATCTAGCCTCTTCTTTAGCGGAAGATCCATCCAATAAAATTTTCCAAACTTCCTCTTGTGTATTCTTAGTATCACTCACAACTATAAGAGGATACATTGTTTTATTATAGTCATTTCCTATAGACATCATGAAGCAACCCATATCATTTTCAACAGTGTAAATTGGATAGTTTATAGGAATACTTCCCTCACACAATACATAGGAATATATTGCCTCTCTATATAGTCTCGTTATTTCTCCTCCAAATTTCATATTTCATGTCCATTTGCATTGTCCCAACCATTCTTTTGGCACAAGTCCTTGATAATAACATTCCATATCTAGGAGAAACATTTGCTACCACCACATCTAGAAGGATGCTTTTTTATGGAAGTTGGGATAGAGTCACTACTAGATAATTTATCATTCCAATACATTTGCTGGTTTTGAATCAAAACTGTAAATGTCATGGTAAGGATTTGTGACTTATAATACCAATTCACCCATAATTACTTTAGGAATGATATTACGAGAAGAACTTGAATCTAGCTTACAATTATGAATTAACTTTCCACATATCATCATTGTGATGTAGAAAGGATGAGTATAATAAAAAGGTTCTTCTTCAACAACAAGTCCAACTTCAATCTCAGACTTTCATAAGCTAGATTTATTGTATTAGACTCAGTAATATTATTATTTATAAATATTTCTCAATACATTTAATGTATGTAATATTGTTTGCAAGTTATAACAGAGGTATAGAAATTTTTAGTTTAGACAGTTCATGCTCAAAATCAAAAGGATTAGATGACTTCTCTATATCTTTCTTTTCAGGATCAAATCTGTTAGGTTGAGTATTTTCGCTGATCTTTTGAGGAACATGGGTGTAAACTTTACACTTGAGGTAGATAGAGCATCAGATTTGTTTTGGATAGTAGGAGGATTTTAAATAGAGGTTGGTTGTCAAAACCCCAAATTTTCCGAAAAAATTAAATTTTTTAAATTTGCATAACATTAACATAAATGCAGTTAACTAATCATTTAATTAGTTATATTTTACCAGCTTGTTAATTGAATTCATTTGTTAGTTATGTAAAGTGATAGAACAATTATTTTCAGTTTACTGACTTGTTTCTTTTTGCTACCATAAGGTGGGGCTGTCATGAAAAAAAACTGGGCTTACTTAGCTTTCGAGCTAATGCAGAATGTTTTCCTGTTCTTACAGACTACAGGTAAGAAGTTCGGTTGGTTGCTTGTCGAAATTCTAAAGTGTTTATAAATACAAGTACGTCGCAAAAATAAAAGTTCAGTAGGAAGATAAATGCTAAACCATTTTCAATACTTACTGAGGTAAATTCAATAACTGTCCATCTTTCTAGTGGGAGTAACTTTATGATTCTTAAAGATTACTGTATTATTCGATATTTATCATAGATGCCAAGTGTTAAAAGACTTCAATTAAACTCTTTGCAAGGATAAAGTAGAAAAAGGCAGAGTTATAGAATTTACAGTTTACCTTCCAAGTGCACACATACACTTACATTGTAATGTACATTTACAAGGGGTTTACGTATTACTGCTTCCATTTTCAAATTATCCGCAAAAAGGAATATACTCTAGCTGATGCACTAAGTATTAATTACGCTACAACTAAATCAAAGCATACTAAAGCTTATCTTAGGTCTGACAATTACGTTGATAAAACTTCTATTAAGGGATTAATGGCTTCATCCTTGTATGTTATAACTTCAAGGTTAAGATCAATCATTCCAGATAATACTTTCATCAAAGTATTTGGTTACTTTTTTCCTTTTGTATGTATTTATCAACTTAGATAAATACGACAATACCAATTGGGTCAACATTATTAACAGGATAATTGCCATAGCTGATTCTACAACACCCTAAATATTGACCATTAGTGTATTCTATAATTAACATATAGATGTTAAGTGAATACTTGTATAAGTATTATCATCACTTAAACATAGGTATTGGAGAAGGAGCAAGTCGAAGAAGGAGCAATTCGAAGAAGTCGACTTGAACGAAGACCGACTTAGTCGATCAGCTGACTAATTCGATGGGCCGACCAAGTCAGACGGCCGACTAAACCAGTTAATTAAGTTGGCTAACTAACAGTTGTGTCGGTTCACCGAACCGATAGGTAGTTATGTTGTAACTATTTCCAAATTGTATATATTAGGCTGTTGAGCCAAGCAAAGAACTCAGTTCAGTTCTGTGCCTTGTATGAACTCATGGTTATCCGGATCCCTTGAAGGAAAAACAAACTTATCACGAAGTCACACACATCTTTCAAAACATTGCACAGCAAGAAGACAGTCTTACCAGTCGACTTAGCACGGCACAGCAATTAACTCATCTCATCCAAACAGACAAATCAGTTTCCCAATTCATTGACTTATTGCACAAACTAAAATAATGAGAGAAAAAAAAAAGGGAAAGAAAAAAAAAATTCAAATAACGACCTTAACCGTCAACCAAAACCTATAAAAAAAAACCAGAAAAATTCCAAAAATCAAATAACCACAAACCATGATAGCAACTCACTACCATCGACCATCCTCGTTGACCAGAAGCTGACCTCCCACCTCCTCAAACAGAAAAACCCCCGTCCCCCATACCCCCTCCTCAAAAAGAAACACAACCATCTTCTATACCACCTAACCAACCATAACAACCTTTGACCTCCAATCCACCAACTACAGACCCAACTTCAACTACTGCAGGTACCCATGAGCAAGCAACAGACAACCAGCAGTAGCAGAAACAGCATCGTCCCAAAAACTCCACTGTACGAATAAGCTTAAAAGATGCCAGTTTGTTGACCGACATAGAGGTCGGCCAACTCCTCAAAACTGTGGCTAAGGAGTCAAAGAAAAGGGCAGATCGAAAAACCAAGGAGCTGGTCGCCAAAAATGCAGAAGAAGTCAAGTTTCTTGGCTGATGCAGAGCTCTAGCACAGACGATAATCCCAGGCCCTCTCGAATTCGACACAGATCGAACTCTGGAAAGGGCATATCAACTTTTTGAGGGCATGGTGTCGACCATCCAAACCCATCGCCAAGAGACTAAAACAGAACAACAAGAGGAAACTGCCCGACTGCTCCTAACACAACACACTGCCTTCTCAGAAGCTTACAAGGTCTTACAGGACCATATGGAGGAGTCCATTGTCACCAAGGAAGTACTAAGAGACTGGCCTACCCATTATGGGCAGGTCTATCATCAGACCAGGAAGACACAACAAGGCATTCAGGTCTTGGAGGGCAGGAAGTCGACAGAAGTAGAAATGAGGCAGACCATTGAAGAGCAGCTTGTGATGGAGACCACCAAACTACAGAAACTCGAACGAGAGGCTCATCAATGGGTTCAGCAAGCCCTTCAAAACTTAGAGAAGTTTGACAACATTTGTCTGCAGATGAAACGACTCCTCGATGCTGCAGAAGAACAAAACCAACTGTTGGGTCCCAACATGGAGCACATTGCAGAAAATCCCATGGCCGAAAAGATGTCGATACTATCAAGTCTAACTACTCTAATGATCGACATCCAGAAAGCCCTGCAGAAATGGACCGATTTCCAGCACCATCTGGCCATCACAGCCCCAGCCATTGTCGAGGTATGCGTCCAGAAGAGACCGACTATTCGTCTGCACAGTCCACAGCCAGAGCACAGTTGAAGGATTCAACAAAAAGTTCGTTTTGGTACCTCCCTGTTTCTTCGGGACGAAGAAACCTTTTTTTTGTGGGGGAGATGTAGAAGGAGCAAGTCGACGAAGTCGACTTGAACGAAGAACGACTTAGTCAATCAGCCGACTAAGTCGATGGGCCGACCAAGTCGGACGGCCGACTAAGCCAGTTAATTAAGTCGGCTAACTAACAGTCGTGTCGGTTCATCGAACTGACAGGTAGTTATGTTGTAACTGTTTCCAAATTGTATATATTAGGCTATTGAGCCAAGCAAAGAACTCAGTTCAGTTCTGTGCCTTGTATGAACTCATTGTGATAATATAATCTATTCCTTTCTATCTGTTCTTATCTCTTGTCTCTGTTTATATTTATGTATGTTTTAGTATGTATTATTGGTAACCTTATGTGATCTGTGAGATTACAACAGGTATTATAATTTCCTTCCATAACAATATCACAAAACTTATTTTATTTAGGAATGTAATTGTTGAATGACACAATAGTCATTCACTTGGATGGAGAGGTCATGAATAAGACCATGACATTACAAGTTTATGGATTAACTTCTAAGAATACTTTTATAACCTTTAACTCATACATTCCAAGCTTGTATATAAGGTTATGTCATGTAATTATCACCCTTGATAGAGTATAACCTTTGATCAATGGATTATTAGGTAAGAATATCATGTTATGAAGTTCTAAACCATAATGCTAGCTATACTCACGATGATCATAGAAATTATAGTGCAATTTTACAAAATTGTAAATAATGGTGTATCATAATGTATTCATATGAATTGTTTTACCTTTACACCACTAATGATTTATAATGCAAGTTTTATATTTATATTAACGAGATTCTTGTTATTACAATGCAAATGATAGGTTGACTTCATTGAAGATTATAGTTGAACCTTTTTAATTCGGCCAAATGATTGTGAAAATCGTTCCACGTGTCTGTTCCTGAACAGCTATAGAAATTTACCCACCGTGTGCAAATTATTTATGAGGAGACGTGGCAGATTGTTGGCCAAGTGTCATGAGGTTAAAAGGATCACCTCTAACCCTAACTCGTCATTCTCTTCCCGGTCTCCTGCTCCATCGCTTTCGGCTCTGGTCGTATGGCTGTGAAACTTTCCTTTGCTTGTCACTGTGAATAAAGCTGCACTGTTTTTCTTCATGCATTCCCCTCGTTAGCTTGCTCTTCTCTGGAATTTCCTCCTTGTATGAGTTTTATTTATTTTGTGGCTCGTTAGGGAGCAATATGTCTTTCTCTACTAGTTCTGGCTTATCATTGTGAAAGTATCCTGCGTATTCCTTGCACTCAGCTTGTACTCCGTTGCCGTGGCTCTTAATTCTGTCAAAAACTCCTCCCTAACTTTTTGCAGCGATGAAGGGTCTCCTTCTACTCACATTGGTGGTTGTTTGTCTATTCTTAGGAGGTCACACGTCCTTCATATTTTAGGTAAGATGCTGTTAATATTTATAGTATTTCATAAATTGAATTCTTTACATTTATAAGAATCATTTCGCAAGTAAGTTATTAACATTAATCTGCTCTTGTTACAGGTGACAACTTCAACGTTCGGGGGAAAACAACGTGCGAAAGGAACAGTTTGCTATCCTCCGGTAAGCCCTAGAATTTTCCATGGCCGTCCCATCTTGTGCAAACCCTCGTGGAAGGTTAAGGGTTGGTCGTTGCGGTTTGAAAGACCTCAAGGGTTTTGGTTGTTTTGGTTGTTTTCTTCGCTGTTTTTCTTAGTTGGTTAAGACCCCCACTTTACTGCAGGGATTTTTTTTCGGCTTCGGCCGTGACTATATAAGTTAGTTATTTTGTGTTTTGAATGTCATGTAAGAAGGGAATAAAAACTGAGGCAAAATGCCATACCCTTAAAAAACAAACTTGTAAGAACCGAGGGCTTTGAAGAGCCGTTCAAATTTTTGTTAGGTTACTGTGTAAAGTTTGAGGCTGTGAGCCTGTCTTGGAAAAGGTTTTACAACCTGTAATTTCTACTTTTGCTGTAATTATAAATTTTTGTAGGGTTTCCACCCTAAGACCATCATAATAGTTATTAATACTATTTCCTTTCTAAATTCTTTGTTTATGTTACAGCGCTTAAAATTTATATACTTGTTTATATTATAACTGATAAATGAAGCTCGGCAACAACATAATGTTTACAACATTTATCTTTTTCTTATAATATACCTCTGTTCAATTATGAGGTTGTAGTTGTTTAAATTTTTACTTAAGCTTAATAAACTGAGCATTCTGTCACTTTGTTAAAAATATTGACAGTACATTAGTATACTTGATTTTATTTTCATATTAGTTTTATAAGTTATTATTAAAGGTCTTTCCTGTATATCATTCTTTTATTCAGTGTGTTTTATAAAACCTTTCAAGGTTATTATATATAGTTTACTAAAGAATAAAATAAACACTTAAGTCCTATATGGAGCACTCAAGTAACTAACAGTTACTCCTCTTCTTTAGGTACAGAAGTTATAATTTTATTTCATAATACTGAAATTAAAATGATACTGTTTTCTGTAATTAGTACATATTCTGCATGCTTAGTCCATGCAACAAATATAACAGAATATAATATAATAGAGAGAATATAATATAAGACTATTGTCTTACCTGTAAGTGCTATTATAAAACTGGTACCCTTATCCTATGTTTATTAACGATGAAAATAGCTTAATATTTTATTACTGTATTTCATTATACTTACTGTTCTATATACTTTGTAGACATATTCTCTATGTCCCATATTATCTGGTTAACTACATTATAAAGAAAGTCAGAGAACTAACCAAGTCCTACATTGTTAACAGCTTAAAAGTATAAGTAGCATTTGCTTGTTTTGTTAGAACTTAACTAAATAAAACAAAAATGAATAAAGAAATGATATTACTTTCCAAGGTAAATTCTGTTAGTAGCTAAGTACCTGTAAGAACAAATAAAGGTTCTAGCTATTCTTTCTTACATTTGAATAACTTCTTACAGTTATTTAATCTGTAAGTAAGTGAACTGTACAACATCTTTTCTAACTTAACTCTCCTTTAGTGGACTATTATACTCACCTTTGTTTATTCAAATACCATATAGCAATAAACAAGTAACTATAATATCAAGACTGTTTTCTCTTCTTGAACATACTACTATCAGTGAACAATAACATTTATTTCTCTATTTCTAAATGACTTATCAGTCTTCATTACAGGTTAATACAATTCCTGATACATAAGATATTTATTTTTAAAACCATACAACAAAACACTCTGAAATTCCATTCATATTCTATTTTATATTATCATCATATCATCTTTCTTTATAATTTTACCCCTGTGTTGGAGTACGGTCTGGTAAACCCAGATGTGGAAAAACACAGTGGGTTCTTATTTTTCATCACAAGATTCTATTACTGATAAACTAAAAACATTTACATCACTAAACCAGTTAGATATTTATATCATAAATTACAACATAACATTCAACCATTCACAATTATTAAACAAAGACAGTAGAGGACAGAACCTGTTCTTGAACGTGGACAACAACAGCAATGGGAGGTCGTTCCTCCCTACCAATCCCTTGAGAGCGCTCAAACAGCGACTCCTCAAGACCCTCGAGTTTGCTCTGGTCTCCCTGGCTGGAACTAGGTGCAGCAATAGTCAAATACCAGTATTCAAACTCAACATCAAATCTGAACTTATCAGTACGTTCTCCTAGATAACAAGCTGTAATAACCAAGTTACTGCAGCATTCCTCTCAGAACAACTTCCTTACTGTTTTTCCCCTTTTCCCCAAATGAATTTCCTAAATAGCATGCCACCTGAATGGTTCTTCTCTGGAAAATAACTGAGCAACCCCAACTCTATTTATTGGGTACTTTTAAAAGATTGCCTAGGTCTTTTTGTATTAGTTGTCATTTATTGAGCCACCTGCTCTGATCCCACTTTCTTGGGGGATCATGACCCCAAATGTAGGGAAGTTGCCACCTGCAACTTAGGAAGTGTTTGAGGATGTTGCCACTTGTCTTTTTCCCTCCACCTAGTTCCTTCCACTAGTTTGACCAGTAACCTCTTATTAACAACTCTTCCAATGCTGTTGTCTCCACTTTTTATTTATTAATAATAAAATTTTCAGAATTACATTCCACTTCTTTTGACTCTGCTGAGTCATCAGTTCTACTTTACATTAAATTTAACATAATGTCTTAGGAAATGTAATTAAAATAATCAGCATTATTTTACAAAATTGGGGTATGTGACATAGGTTTTTCAGATTCTTTCACTATTTTAGTTTCTTTGGAAGCTTTCTTAAGAATGGGAGCTTGAGGCTAGTTTTCACAATTGTTTCTAGGTCCGAGGAAGTATTTCTTTTGAGTCTTAGCTTCATTTTTGACAAGATTCTTCATATAAAATTATTTCATACTAATTTTGTATTAAATGTATCATTTGACTATCATTCTTCATCCAATTAATTCCTTCAAGAGGTTCAAGTTATTCATCATCTAGTAAAACATCAATAATTGCTTAATCTGGACTAACAAGAGGTTGTATGGGAGGATATTGATTTCTTATTTATTTGCTTAAACTTTGAGGGTAAAAATGCCTTCTAAACTGATTTGGATCTCTTTGTCCAATGCCTTGAGTATTTCTATTTTGGTTATTTCCCTCAGTCTCAAGTATTTCTATTTTATTTGACAAACCTCTTAGTATTTTAGTCATTTTTTCTATCTTATCCTCATGATTTTATTTATTCTTTTTTTTTTTGAGGATTCAGTCTCATATTTAGGATTCTTCTTATCAAAGTATTGTTTATGCTTACTTTTACGAACATTTTTCATATTAGATTTTGCATTTAAACCATCATCCTGGATGATTTCCAGTGTAGATGATCTTCTTTCTCTCAACATCATAGGAAAGTCAAACTCAAAAGCTCCAGCATAAGTCCCTTTTGCAACATTATGTGTAGGATTTATATAGTTTGGAATCTTATTATACATCTTATTTAATATTTTGTTAAATTTAGCTGTATTTTTACCAATATTTTTTTTTAAAGTTAAAAATTCTGTGAGCTAGTATAGATTATCCCTCTTTTCTCCCCACTATATTTTAAATGTTAGATGCCAAGCATTACAAGAAACAATAAATTTAACAAGTAAGTTTCTAAACCATTTTCTTACATCTCCTTCAAGTGTTTGCATAAACAACCTCATATAGACATCATCATCTTCAATTAAAAGATTATCGATGAAATTATGAAAATGATCCATGTGTTCTTCAGACAAAATATTTTTTTTTCCATCATATTTAGTCAAGAGCTTCAAATAATGCTTAGGAATATCATGCAAATGAGTAGGTATATTTAAAGGACAAAATATTACTACAATCCATGGGTTAATAGTGGTGGTGGGCCTCCATGGCCTCTTCCTGCCATATTTGGAGTATGTACAACAATAGGTTGTAAAGGTGGGGTAAATGGAGGTCTTGGAGGTCAAAAATAGGAATGAGTAGGTCTTGAGGAGATAGATGTGCGAGATGGAGTTGAAAACAGAGGATCAAGAATAGGATTCAAAGGAGTTTGAGGAATGTTTCCAATATTTTCTTGATTATTTAATTATTTAAATCATTCTTGATTTTCACTTGAAGCATATATTAAAGGAGAATTTATAAGTGCAATACCTCCTCCTTCAAGTGACCTTAAGTTCCTCCAATGAGTTCTTGAATAAGGTAGGATGATAAGATACTTTATTTGAGGATTCTTTCTGGTGTGCCACTTACTAGGATCCATCTTGATTAAGTAGATTCTCCGTGTGAATAATTCAACCAATGATGTCTAGTTTTACTTCATAGTATAGAAATAAGATATTTACTTTGTCTCATCCAAGGAAATGTATTCTTTAAATGCACTCCCTAACAACGATGCCATTTATCATGTTAGTCCCAGAGTTGTCCTAGTTTGAAGGTAGGACAAGCCCATGCATGATAGGGCTCAAACTTTGACGATGTTAGAGCTAAATCAAAGTGTGAGTGGACACTAGTAGAAAATGAGAAATTAATGACTAAAAAAATGACTAAAATCATGCTATAAACGACTATTTTTGAGTCGATGACTAATAGTAGCAAATTTCCACTATCTTATAGTTAGTCGTATTTCACTAGTCATTAATAGCTTGACTTAGTATTCATTGATTTAGTAATTGATAAACAATGCTTTAGTCATTGATAGTCAATGATTTAGTCATTGTTTTAGTCATTGATAGCCAATGATTTAGTCATTGTTTTAGTCATTGATAGTAAATGATTTAGTATTGGTTTAGTCATGGATTTAGTCATTGATTTAGTCATTGAGTTAGTCATTGATTTATTCGCTGATTTAGTCACTGATTGCAACCATTAATGACCAAATATACGACTAAATAAACTACTAGATGTTAACATATTAATGACTAAGCTAAATACAACTAAGATACGGGAAATTAGCTACTAATAGTCATATATATGTGAATTTAGTCATTTTTGTAGTCACAAATTTATGATAGGGCACGGAGGAATCGAACCACCAAACTCCTGCCTAATTATATGCAGGCGCTCTACCATTGAGCTAGAACCCTTTAAGAAGTTTTTATTGCTTGACAATGATGATATTCAAACAAATTTATGATAGATATCAATCTACAAACTACATAATTATTGCTTTGAGGGACAGAGATTGGAAAGCTATCTTTAGAAAGTCCAACACAAACAATACTAGACGACACTGAAGCTGTATATATTCTTTCACTTCTTGCTATTTCAATGTTCCCACTGCCAAACTCAGATGAACCCTTGTGTGTGTCGAAGGATGAATTCTTCAATAGACTTGTAAAACCTTCATTACTCCTACATTTCATAGCAGGATCAACTAAACTGGAATTCTTTCCATGGAAAGTTTTCCCAGTGGTATTTACACGTGAATTTAATTTTATATATGTTCCACTCATTGCATTAGGTTTGGAATCAATATGTTTTTTAGATATAAACGTTGATGACTGCCCACCCTTATTGACCAACATCTTGCCATGATCAGAACTCAACCCTGATGCCGCAGCTTCCACCACCAAGGCAGGGAGATTTAATGTTGGAGACACTGAAAGTGAATGAGATGAACTTGTTTTAGGATTAGAGGAGCCCTGAACAGCTGGGATCTTCATACTAAATGATTTTTCTTGTGCAACATCGGAGCCCCTGCAACAACCAATAATGTCTAAATATTACTAACTTCAAACAATATCTCTATCATATAACATGAAAAATAGTAGAAACTTAGATAGCTTGTGTAAATAATCAAGCATCTATCAAAATACAAAAACCATTCATAAATCTAAAATCCATGAGTAAGAATAAATGGATCCCAAATACCTTTCTGAGATCATTATCTTCCAAGTTATCAACCAAATTTGCTCCAGCAGAAAAGAAACCCCTCCCTAAAGGGCTATATGGCACAATTCCAATACCGAGCTCCCTGCAATGAAAGTTTCAATTTGAAATTTGAAATTCATACTATTAGGAAAGTGGCCACATGGTAAATATGAACTCCAATACCTCTACCTACAAGTTGGAATAATCTCATCCTCTACATCCCTAGTCCACAAGGACCACTCTAATTGAACTGCTGTTATAGGATGAACAGCATGAGCTCTTCGAATTGTTGACCCAGAAGCCTCAGAAATTCCAATGTATTTTATTTTCCCTTCATCAACTAACTTCTTCATTTCTCCAATCTGTAATAGATACACAAACAAGACATGGCTAGTTTAGTATATAAAATTGGAAATTAAAAGAGTACAACCCAGGAAGAAATACATCAATGAAAATATGAAAGTGACCATCAATGTGAAACTTTTTGTGGTAAAAAAGAATAAACATCCATATCTGATCATGGTTCATATTTCCAATTTTGCAGTTGGTGTAAGAAGGGCAAGCATAATATAGTTGCCAACACCTCGCCTTGAAGAAGTTCAACTTTGTGTAGGGCCTAAAAGATTAGGGCTGATGTGCAGGTTGAGTAAAACAATTACATATGAAATTTCAAGATAATTACCAGCATTCAGTATCAATCAAATATCTCTCCAATTATGAATGAACACTGAGTTTTCTCAGTTTTGAGCTCAATGTTTACTAGAAGAAAATGCAGGAATGCATTATACTTCCCATAGCCAAGAACATATGTTATACAAGGAATAAGATCTGAGTAATCAACTGTCGAAATGGAACAAGAAAGGAATCTCAGGAGTATGCTAATGTTTCAAAAGCATGACCACAAAAGAAGCACCAAACTGTATTTTTTAGGTCTTCTCCAACCAATTGCTCATCGCAAGTGAAAACTGGAAAACACCATCTATTGATTTCATCGTAGTTTTTTCAAATGAAATCCAAAAGAATAGGCAGACATATCAGAGCTAGAAGGATAACAATGAATTTGTCTTGTAATCATCAAACATAACAGAGCTCAGTTCACTTGCAATCTATAAGTACAGAGTGCCTGGTTGAAAGTTTAATAAGATCAAAATCAAAATGTAAGGATGTTAGTAGTTAGCCGTGAGAATAGGTCATGTCATGGGGTCATGGCGTGGATGATTTAAGTGAAATATTATTTTTTTTGGTCCTTTGGCCCTGTTACCACTCAGGATGAGCTTCTCAAAAATTTCATCTCCATTGATTCAATGTCGATGGTTCATGGATATATTATTGGATGAACTTCTAATCAAAAGTCAACATTCAACATTGACAGTTTGTGGAAAAAATAGTAGATGATTTACCATCTACTGTGCATGAGTGCTTTAGCCAAATTTAGCACATAGTCACAAATCTTCATTCTCAACATTAAAGAATGAACAGGATTCTTGCTTGTGGTCTTCCAATTAGTTTTTCTTAAAGATCATTTCATACTCATAACAGTAAAGACCGAGCAAGTTTTTTTTAGTTTAGCAAGTTTAATATGCTTGCATATGACATGCAATATTTGATGCATGCATGGTAGGATGAGAGCTTCAAAAGGATACTTTTAGTTTTCCTAAGACTTGTCTTTGTGGGTAACTTTGTATTTTCAAAAAGTCCATATCTTCTGAAATTAATCACATTGTCGGATACACTTTATGGAGATGTGCACTAGCTGGCAATACAACTGATCTTTCCAGGAAATTCCTTATGACAGGTAAATTTCCTTTCAAGGGCACAAAAGGTGCTTTAATTTGATTGATCATAATATCTATTAATATGGAGCTTCTAGATAGGGATACACTATACAATCAAGGTATACATACAATTTTCCTAAGGACTTTTGTTGTTCCTTGTGACCTATTTCTTGGGGATATTATATATCCCATAGAGTCTTGATGCAAACTTAAACTATAACCTAATTCACCCAATAGTCTTGACCCTCTTCCCTATACTACTCCCTACCCTACCCTGAGTGACTGCTTAACCTGCAGCCTAGCTACAAACCTTAGGACAGACCCTTACACAACCGTAGTTCCCAAAACTAAAACCTATCCTCTGTCCTACCCTTAGGCATGTCAAGGAAACATTTATTTCCTAACAGCCCTGAATAACCTAGATACTAAGCCCTAGTTACTAATTCATAAACTAAAATCCCTTGGACCCTTTTCTTTGTCCTTGTCCATACCTCAGCCTATGAGAAAGGATCACTAATAGTCCATATTAGAGAAATAAAAGTCTCATTCAGACTTGAGGCCTTCCCCTTTCGCTATCTAGACTTGGACCTTTACCTAGACCTCATCCTAAATTTCTTGGCCCTCCTCTAAAAACACCCAACATTCCTCCATTTTTTGGGTGATGTCTATTTAGGATAGTCATAAATATGCTTCCTAAACCCCCTCCTAATTCTATACAAACTAAATCTCAGACCCCCATTGTTCTTGTAACTATTTAAAACAGTCCCATACCCTTCAGTCTGAGTTTAACAAGGAACATATCCCTGATGGGACCCTACATAAAATCATATTCAGGATGACCATGATGCACCTCGGTCATAGCTGTTATAACATGTAAATAGCAGGCCTTGAAGGTTAGTTTCATTCTTGTCATAAATCTTAACATTGGGATAGTCTTGTCTTAGATTTCAAGAAGCATCTAGCAACAGATATTCTCGATGTCCTACAAGTTACTCATAGTCCACAAATAAATAAGGCCACAACACTCTTATTCATATTTTCACTTGTTTATCACAATTTTTATTTAAGATACAAATAATAGTTGTTTATTGACATACTGTGGTTACTACTGGAGATTGCATTTCTCATAAAAAGTGTCACATCTCTGTCATAGTGGATTGTAAGTGTTTAGAAGTTGATAACAATTGGTGCTTGATTAATTTGTCACATATTGGTAATCATTTAAGGATCGGGGTTACATTTCTATCATATATCAATTGGTATTGTATATTTTCCACACATTGTTTTCATAGTAGTAAACATACATTGCAACAATATAGATTTGCTAAGTAACATTTAATATATTCATTGTTGTATCTTTATGGGTACTATTTGCTCAATTGAATTTGTCCTTAGATTCATTGGAGTATTACTATGTGAATGTGCACTTGCAAGCACTTTCATCCTTTCAATTTTTCATACAACTAGTTCTTGATCAGTCTAAATATTATTGATATACTTTTTCCACTCCTAGAAACTATCAAAGTTTTGAGTTTGCATTGATTATTGGAATACATACAAAGTGCTACTGTGGCAAGCAAAGTATCTATTCTGGGATCTAAGTTCAACAAGCTAAGCACAGTCTATACTAGTTGAGTTTCTTCCATTTTAATGAGAGTGGTGTCCCTAAGTGGGCATAAATCACTCACCTAATTGGAAGATAAATTGATGTTGAAATAGATTTTATGCTTCTCACACAATTAAGTATTTCTGCTTCTCACACAATTTAGAGTTTCTGCTTCTCACACAATTTAGTGTGTCCTAGCATAAAATGGTAACGCAACCTTCAATTACCTGGACAATTGCTCTACCGTCAATAATCCTTTGTACTTGTTGACAATTGCTTTTCTTGCAGGAGGCATTTTCTGTTTGTGATCGGAAAGTAATCAAGGTGAGTTATCTATTTGGTTCTCAAATTTTCCAACTTTATATGTAGGCTTCCTATTTCTGTTGCTCCTCAATTTAGTTGTATACAAACTTTTCCCTTCCTATCTAATTAGAGGGTGGATAATACATCGCTACTACAAATAGACACAATGTGGTGTTATTTCATGCAGCGTGACATATCCTGTTTGGTTGTGGTTGGAATGCGGTTAAAAGAGGCCCGCAAAGGGCTTGAACATTGCTATGGTGCAAATATGGAGAGAGATAGGGTTCTACAAGGAGGATTTTGTCCAGAAATTACCACGTAAACTCTCTTTCAAGCTTGATCCTATCCTAAAGGAATATGTTCATACGAATCATTTGTTTTGGTAGAGTTTGTTAGAGATTTATTCTAAACGTCAGCTAGCTTATGGTTTTCAGATTCTAGGAGTTTAAATTTGTTCACCTTATAGCTAGGAACCGTGTCATACTGAGACTATACTTTGAACATGCCATATATGTTATGAGTGGACCTAAAGTTGCTTTACTTGGACCTTGAAGGTTCACAAATTATGGAGGACATTTGAGCTTTGACCTTGTTTTGACATGAATCAGTTAGCAACATAGCATATAAGAAAAATAGTAATAGATAGTATTTGATGATAATATTAATGATGACTGTAATAATGGATGATGCTCTTCAGAGAGATCAATGCTAATGTTATAATGAATTTCTTGCCTCAGTGAGGGATTGTTGCCAGAAGAAAATATGATGACAACAGCTTTTGGCGATATTATTAGTATATATTTTCTACCCAGATGTTTGTTATCATTCCCAATTCTGCCTACTTTTCTTTTTGAAATGTATTTGGTCTGAAGAATCTCTTCATAGCACTTATGATTTCCAAGCATGCATGGTCCAAGCAATCTGATAAGGTCCCCAATGTGGTTTTCCAGCAACTTGTAGTGGCAATGTTTCATCCAATCACATGGAGAATTTGTGGGAACAATCTTGGCATTTGGTTGTAGCAAAAATACAAGCGAAGATATGTAGTAATGCTTGTGAGGCACACACTCCCAAAACTTCATGATTAAATATATCATCGGTTTTAGCTAGCACTATGTTTGAAGGTGGTATGCGGACTGTTTGTCCTACTCCAAGTTTGTCTGATGCAAGAGTTATGGACATGAGGTCAGTTGATTTAGCAGCTGCAAAAAGTCATTCTTTAAGGATTAGATTGGAAATTTCTCCTAATATGGGGAGGGTTGGGCACATGAACAATCCATCAACCATTATGAGTTTACCATATCCATTTAGTTCTTCATCTCCTGTATGGAATATGCCAACTCCCATTCACAAGGCAGTTCAATTAACCAGTGTTGCAAGGAACCTTTACTTGGATTCTCCCCAAATCACTCCATCAAAGCATATTTCTATAACCCCGCAGCTTGGAAAGTATGCAATGGGAAAAACAACTTATTGGACTTCTTGTAGTCCATCTTTACCCTGGGTAACTCCTCGAGCAAATTATGAGCTTGAATTGTCATTTTCTCCCTTTGTTGTGTCCAAACCTATTCATGAAACCCTCAATGATAGGAGTTCGGTACCACTTTTTGTGCCTCATAAAATGACTACAGCTTTGGTTCCTTTTGTTTCTTCTACTATGATTGGAACTACTATTCCTTTTGTTGGTACTAATGATAAGATAGAAGCCCAAAAAGGTGGCATGGGAATTGATAGACAGTTGAGTGTTGAGCAGAGACCTAGAAAGAGGAGGAAGAGCCAAGTATTAGAGGAGATTGATGAAACTAGCAGGTTGAATCCTGCAAGGTTGACAATGCCTGCCTCCAATGGCTCTATACCTTTTCCTACGTCTTAGGTGGTATTATCTCAGGGTTCATTGGTTGTTTCCCAGAATAGTCATGACGGTGGAAAAACAAATTCTTCCCTGACCCCAAGTTCAAGTATACCATTTGTACCTTCTCCTTCTTATTATTAGACAATACCAAGAGTAGAGGGAGGGCACAGAGTCATTTTTTCTGAGCAAACAACAAGCTGTATAGAGCAGGATAGATTGTATTCTGAAGAGGCTGCTTCTTTAGTAGCAACCGCAGTCAAGCACAGTCAGTTCATTTGGAGCCAGTTAGTTGTTCAAGAAGACTCCGGAGTGAGTTCCAACTGTGAAGTAAAGCTTGTATTTGCTTCTGCTGCAGCATCTGTAGCTGCTTCGGTTGCAAAAGTGGCAACAGCAGCAACAAAGGTTACACATGAAGCTGGTTTTCAAGCAAAACTCATGGCTGCAAAGGCATTGAATAGTGCTAACGCATTGCATGGTATTCATTCTGGTGCAGCTAAAGGTGGTAACGAAGGGCATCAAAGGAAAGCAATCCATAAGCTTTCATCAATGACAAAAGAGAGACAAATCGATGCTACTCCTTGCTTGCTAATGTCAAATGGTGGTTGTTCCATAGACATCAATTCTGAAGCTAGTTCAGCTACTACAAAACAGGCACAGAATTTGGATGCAATTGAAAGAGCTGCTGGAATAGCCTTTGAAGCAGTATCACAAGCAGGTGATGTTATAGCCATGGGTGATCCTATTATGTTATCATTGAATACTCTTTTAAAATATGGTCCAGATGGCTATTGGAAGCTTGGGACTCATGGAGCAAGAGTTCTTGAAAGACATGATAGTCTCCAAGCTGGAGTTCAATTGAGTAAAAAGATGGCATTGAAAATTCAGAAAAGTCTTTGGGAATGCAAAAGGAAAAGGAGAACAAAGAGGTGTTAAGAAAGGAAACACTGAGAAAAGTTCATGAGAGTGTACAAGGAAGTAAAAAGGATTCTTCTAAATGCTTGTTGGATTATTTTCAACATGATACTCTTCCCATTGGAGAGGATCGTGAAGCTGAAAAAGATAATTGTTTGCCTGATTCAATTCATATTAGCATATCTGTTGTCGATCTATAGGCTGGTACAACAAAGAAAATTGTGAGACCTGAAGATGAAACTGCAACCCATGTGCAAGAAGATTCATTGGGTCTAAAATCTTATCAAATAAGGGGTGGATCCCTTGTAGAGGTGGGCCACTTAGTTTAGGTTTTTCTTCTCTGTTCTTTGCTTGTATTTAATGTTTAGCTTTGGTCATGGGATCCTGTTCTATGATTAGCCTTTTCTTCTTTGTCATACTTAAAGCACGTGTAGTTTTAGTATAGAAACAAATAAATAATTGGTATTAATGCCACATTGCCTACTTTCTTCCTTTTTAGTAACCTTAGAACTGAGTCATGCCGTTGAAGCATAATTAAGTTCAAGCAGTTCATATTTTCGGTTCTAATATACTTCACTAAGATATTATTATACGTTGCTTCCTATAAACTTGTCATGGTCAGGTTGTTTCTGATGAGGAGGGTCTTCATGGGGTCTGGTTTTCAATTTAGTTTTACCATGACATTCTGTTATATGATTGATTTTTGTTGTTTTGTTGAACTTGTGAAAGCAGCATGTAATTTAATATAGCAAATAATTCTTTGGTAGTAATGTTTCATGGCTGCATTTTCCCTTTCATGAACTTTGGGACTGGGGCATAATGGAATATAAGCCATTTATATTTGGTTCTATTTCATAGTTTCAAACTTTCAGAAACTAAATATATAGTTTCTAATGAGCACGTGCAAGTTCAGAAAACTAGTCAAACATAATTTAGATATCAAAAGGTATAAGGAGATCACTTAATGGTTTTGACTGAAAAGTATTCTTCTATTTAAATTACCTCAAGTGCAGTTGCTTTTGTAGTAAGTATCTGAAGTTCACATGCTGATTTTCCTGTGAATTCTTTAAACCTTGCATTCTCTTCTGTAAGAGCCAGGATTTGGTTTATGCATCGATCCATGTCTTCTATAACATGTTGAAGTTATCCATGCACCCTCTCTATCTCTGTTTCATTCCTTCAAGCAGAGATTCCTGCCAGTATAAACATAGTGTTAATCAACATTCTTACAAGTCATCTAGGCAAGGGAACAAAAGCAATTACTATCATTGCACATGCATTGAGCTTAGTTTGAATTGACTTCAAGCATTACAACATGCTTTGGTACATAGATGGGTGAAATAATTTCACAATAAAGCTATAAATATTACAACCCGCATAGTAGAAATTATCAGACCATGATGCACTTGCCTTAGCACTATCTTGCTGTGTATGCAAAGCAACAGCACTGCCTCGTACAACACTAAGAGTTTCTACAATAGCATCTTTTTCTTGTTTTGTCTTCATATTCTCTTCTATAGCAACAGTAGCATCGGTCTGCAACTTGCTGTTGTACACTTGAAGATTCGTGTTATACTCTATTAATCATTTATTGATATCATGTAAGGATTTGATCTGGAAAAAAAAGGCAAAAAACAAGTCAGCATAATTGTCGAAAGGGAAAGTTAAAATGATGACTAATGAGCTTCTCACAATGTGTAATGTCGTAAGCATAGAAAAAGAAAAAGTAATATAAAATAGTTTGGACACTAGATCATTTGAAGTTGACAGTTCACTCTTAATTTTGTCTATCTCATTAGCAAGCTTTGATTTTTCTTCTCCAGCAATACGCAATGCCTATAAATCCTTGTCATGTACAATCAAAAGTTCCTAGATACAATTATATCTCGGTTAAACACTTAACATAACCTGGTAATCAATCAATGGACCAGAAAAACAGACAACTGAACAGACAACTACTTGTGATTTTAAGAGTAAAGAACAACAATAACAAATTAAATTACCTTTTTTCTGTATTGAATTTTGAAATCTCTGCTTCAAGAGTAGAGCATCTTAGTTTTCGCTGTGTGACTTCATCACCCAGCTTTTCTTTCTCAAGCTTCATTGCAGAAACTGGAGAATGCAATGAAACTAATGAGATCATAATTCCAACTTACTACTTACATGGTACCTTCAAGAGAGGTGCTCACCACTATGCTAAAGTATCAGCCACCAATTGCTAACAAAAGACATAACTCATTTCTATGATTACTAGGCATAAATGCTACACGAGAAATTTAGAAATATTAATTCTATCATTATATGCATAGCATTTCCTCTTCTACTAGCATATATGTACTATGTAAGAAAATTCAATAAGGTCTGAACAATATTTTCAACAAATCTTCCAAACAAAGAAAACTGTAAAACAAGCACAGGATGAAAATCGAAATCGGACTTACCAATTTCCTCTTGTTTTTTTCTCTAATCTTCTATCTGACCGGCGAGCTACTCTTTCTGAAGAATATATCTAGCCTCCTTTTGAAGAAATTTCTGGCCACAAACTTGGAGCTTCCTGATGTAATCCATCATTTGTTCCATTCTACCCTATTAAGCATCAAAATCTCATGCTTGTTCTAATTGTATCTGCCATAGATTGAAACAGATTCTAGAAAATAAGGTGGGATTAAAAACAAATTGAGAAAGAGAATGGATTACCTTTGCATCTAGAATCTACAGCTACTACACCTCCTCCTCCTGTTATAAATTCTCTTGAATCCCTGTTCTGTAGCTCATCATCATCCTCTTCGTTGCCACTGTTGGGCAAGCAACAAGATCGTTTCTTAGCAACTCCAGTACCTGCCATCATTTTAAAGTGCCTGATTTCCATGCGGTCACGATTCACAGAGTTCGATTCTTCCATATCATCACTACAGCTGTGATTGACGCTGCATGTATTGTCAACACCAGTAAAACCCATAGCATCCATAACTCTCTTTCAGAACTAAAAACCCAGCTCCCAATCATAGGAAATCGAACCAGTTTACCATTTGACACAAGCATATAAAAGGGGGAAAAGATATTAGGCTCTGATACCAAGCTAATGTGTTATTTTTCTTGAGAATGCAAGTTTTGTCTTCCTTTATTTGGGAAATTCCTGTTGAATTAAAGATGTTTTTCTCAAGGTAAATAACACATGTCCAGTTTTCTGGGAAAGTAGTTAAGGCATTATTAGGGAAATAAAAAATTAACAGAGAAAGGAAACATGATTTCTACTTACAGATTCCTGGCAAGCCTCGGTGCGGATTTGAGTGTTGGGTAGTCCAGCCTTCATCATGACTTGGTCCCTTCCAAAAACCTTTAAAAAATTCAGCTGTTAATACTAAAGAAGCTAGGGCTTCCTTCCCCAACTACCGCAGACTGTCGTGTTGCTATCTGCTCTTTCAAATAGCCAAACGCATATTCCACACTTCAAACCACAATTACACAAGTTTCTAGGATTCCTAGCCAAAAAAACTAGTGTAATTTTTTCTAAAGAGGAATGCTTTTGGCACATAAACAATAGCAGCAAAGCCAGGATCTCCTATGTCGAAATTTCGTTCAAATACAATAATGCCTGGATCTAGTTCAAATGCAAAATCTGCAGAAGACCGTCTGCCGACATAAATTTTGAATTACCGCAATAAAACAAGTAGGCTTCTGGCTCATATAGAACGTTTTGTGAACAAAACAAGACGAGCATTTCTGAGTCAAATTGAATGGCAAAAAAAAAAAAAAGGTACTGCATACGGTTACGAATTCATCGTAACAAAAACAGGGATACGACCAACTGTAAATTAATGTCACGAAAGAATAATCAGTACACTGTACAACCAGGCCCTCTTTGCTGGATCAATCACTCGCTAGGGTTTGCTCATGAAGAAGCTCCAAGTTTGAATATGCAGAGAGAGCAAGAGTCCACCGTCTAGTTCCCGTGGAATTGAAACGCTCCACTGGATATGGACCGTCGTGTCTGTAAGAATGGAGTGCTTGCCAACATTAATGCCATAATAGTTGAAAATTGAACCCTTCCCAACCCTTCCAAAGGGTTCTAGCCCTTCCCTTAAAATTTCCCTTAAACAATAAATTAAAATCTGAATTTTACCCTTCCAATTAAGTTCCAATTAAGAAGGGCATAATTTATATCAACATTTTAAAAGAAGCATCAACATTTTAAAAGAAGGGAAACATTTGAAATTACCCATCTATAGAAATTTTTAAAGATGTTTAAAATTTTATGCTATAAAGTTCAACTTGTCATTCAAAATATTGGAAATATGATAAATTATAATCACTCACTGGCTCATGCCATGCACTTATTGCTTAGTTGTGCAAGATGACAAGTAATCAATTATGACTGCGAGACACCAGCCATCGATATGTTCTGACTCTAGAGTCACTTGGGGTTGCAATCTAAAGTGTGACAATGTGTCAACAACTATGACTATAACAAAAAAGAACTACTAGTCTATTGCTAGGCCTGAAACGAGTTCAAAACTTTGTGCCTACTAACTATGTGAACCTCTCTACCAATGTCCACTATTATTTCATCAAAATGAAATTCAAAAGGTTGGTTTGATGAGTCCTCCTCTATAAGACTTCATTTCTTGCATGAATATCATGGACTCACGACAACTATAAACAACACTCAATGTCATGCAAATACAAATAATAACATGTATCTAGGATCACAAACCATGCAGAGGTCGATTTATGCATTGCTATAGAGAAGTGTCATTTGGCACACGATATGGAGAAACAATGGTTATTAATAAAATTAAAAAAACAATTGTTGGCTCAAGAATAGTCTTCAATTTGATGGGATGGCATGATCGTAATGTAATCTCCCTCCATCCTTCCAAATATTGTGGTTTCTCACAAATTTTTCCTCAGAGCCACCAAAATACATATAAAAATTACTTGTTTTTACATCCTCTTCCCTTTAAATCCTCATCTCATAGTCATAACTAAGGATTATTATGCATGCACATCCTCACCTTATAATACGAATTGGGTCAAGGCATAGAGATAACCATAAAATATTTAATGTGTCAAGGATCAAAGAGTAAAAGACAAGTATAAGCAAGTCTTATATTAAATTTACCATATAAGTCTTTAATTAACACAATCATCTAACATTTGACATGTTGGATTGTTTTGATCTTCTTATCACTCCTTACCAATGTAATTGCAAGGCACTCAAGACGATCTTTCAACTTTCCAATTGTTCACCACCCTCATCTATCATATATATAAATGGTGGAGAGAGCCTTTTCATTAATCATATCAAACACATCATGTATTCAAAAAGCACTATCAATCTATGCTCACTACTTCCCGAGTGCATAGCCCTTGCACAGTCATGTCTTCTTCATCTTGAAGTTCAACTATCCCTACACCATGTCCTTCAAAAGAGGTAATGCTCCATAATGTAAATGACCAAATATCTTGTGTCAAAGCCTACACAAGTTGTCAGTATCATGCACTAAATCTCTATGTTTGATTGTTTTAGCAAGTAATTTGTCCAAGCCAACCTATTGCACACCTTTGGAAAATACTCGGCCAAGATCATGGCTATGATCTTTGACTACAACTTGTTGATCATCAAACTCAACCACACGTCTAAGATTTGTCATGGCTAAAACTAAAAAAAGATTCATTGTTAAACCAAGAACCTAAAATGCATCATCTAGCTCAAGAACATCACCACTTGATCGTGCATGTAGAATGAGATAGATCCCACTCCAATAACTTGATAAGTGGCGTCATTGCCTAACTCCACCTATATCTCATCCTCTCATTCTTGAACTCTGTTGAAGGTCATGTGTCCACATACCACACTCCATTGAGTATGTGTCCACATCCTCTAATTTATGAAAAATTCAACAAACTGGAAATTGTGTTATTCAGGCAGACAATATTATGATTGGAGATAATCAAAGCCACGGCCAGGAAAGTCTAGGTAAAATATAAAATCATTTAAACATAACCAGGGTTTGCATACTTGATATTTGTAATTTATTGCGATTCCAATGGCGAATCCTTACAAGACGAGTGCTAAGGATTCAATAAATAAAATCAAGGTTTTCAAAGTTTCTCTTCTTTAAATATCCAGTATAAATCGTCGAATTCCTGCAAAATGCACATGGATGGAGTCAGAGAATATAGAGGGATATAGTTTGACTAACCCAAGACAGGCAGTTAAGTTTCACCCACCTTGAGTTTCACTCACCAACACCACATTCTCTGATGAAGGTAGTAAATTCTTTTCTTAAAAACCAACACCAACACTTTAGAATCTCCATCAATCTGATCTTCCTAAATTGCCTAAGTCACCCGGGTTTTGGAATCTAGACTTAAACTAACTACAAATTCCTTCTTAGAGTCATTCGATCCCAACAAACAGTTCAACCGCAATGTTCTTTATGAATTGAGCTCTAGATCTGCAACCCCTTCAAACTTTGCATTCAAGCGAATGGAAAATATTCCCAACCAATCTTCTTTAATTATCCATTATAAACCGTCGAATTCCTGTAAAATGCACATGGATGGAGTCGGAGAAGTATTAGGAACTCGATTCAAACGTTGAGAGCCTATTCATATTTCCCATTCAGAGCATACCCTGCAATCATATTGCTCCACAAAACCACATTCCATTCAGGTATATTGTCAAACACTTTCCTTGCATCCTTAAGAACTTGAACAAACATGTTATCCCCACATCCTTTGAGGACTACAATGAGCAACAACAACACCGTGCAGTGATCAATTACCCCTAAAGGTGAAATGACAAGCAAACACAGGCATGAAGACTTCAATACCTGTTCTGAAACGCACTATCCAGCGGGTTTGGTTATTTAGAAACGAGGCATGCTGCTGATGGCTGATTGAAAGTGGGATATCACAGAACAAGCCAAAATTAGAACCAGCCAACACCTACCAATAATAACGTCAAATTTTATTTGATTATAAATTTTTTTTAGAACGAGGAAGGATTGGGAGACTACCATAAGGAGGGTGAGTAAGTGGCACCAACAAAAAAAAATAGGAGAAGAGGCGTATAGAACAAGTTATCGATCAAACAGAGGTATGGCAGCATTAAAATCTCTCATTACCTTTTTCCTTTTCCTTGAGGGGAGTGTGAAAGGGAAAGTAATTGAGGTGGGTGGAGAGCTTTTGGGTTAAGAGTTGATTCTTGTTGCAAATGTAAATATATTTTTTTGTTTTTTTATATTATTTTTTGTTTTATTTTTATTTTTTGTTTTATATAAATTATATAGATTTTTTTGTTTTTTATTTTTTATTTTTATCATTTTATCATATAAATTATATAGACTTTTTTGTTTTATTTTTATTATTTTATTATATAAATTATGTTAATTGGTTATATATTATATTTTTTTAATAATTATCATATAAGTTGTTTAGTTTTATAAATGGAGTAGCCTACGAAGTCGATGATTTGGCTTGGAAGCTGATCGTTGTCACCACTTTTCAGCCAAATCATTGACTCTGATTGATACTCTTCGGGATGATGACCAACAATAGCCACAGATGAGGGCCCTACATCCCCTCAAGAACCGACCATTTGAATGTGCCTCCTACATGTAGACTTACCAAATGCATCCAATGCATGGAAAAAAAACATGTCAACTTCGGATCTGTGGGTTGAAGGTATTGTTCGACACCTGCTCTATAATGACATCTGCAACAAGTAAACTTCCTTGCAAATTTTAATAACTTCTTCTAATGTCTACTTCAGTTTTCCTTTGGAGTGTGTGAGGAATGTCGATGTGCAAAAACCAGTGACCTTTGCAAATAGTGGCATTGCAGGAGGGTGTTCATGCTTTTCCTAGCCTGAAATATCAAAATGCATATGGTTATGAGTGCATAGGCTAGAGATGGTGATAATTGCAAATGTAAAGTGGAATCAGTAACTCCGGCAGCATTGAGACTTGTAAAAATCCATAACAACCGGTTATTGATTGGAGTGATGAACACGATCTGAGTGGCAAGAACCATACATTTGAAGTGATTTGACTGGTCACTGGAGATACTGAACCAGCCTATCATCTACAAAAATAGTGTATCGAGTGCAAAAATAGGGGAGTACTAGTTGCGGTCCAACGATACCTTCAACCCACAGATTCGAAGTTGACGTGTTTTTTTGGCCATGCATTGGATGCATTTGGTAAGTCTACATGGATGAGGTGCATTTGAATGGTCGGTTCTCGAGGGGATGTAGGGCTATGATGCTTCTAGCTAGGTATCAATGTGGTACTGGTTCTAGTACCTAATTCGTAATTGACGTAGGAACCTAATTTTCCTTTGGAACTCGCTTAACCGGGTTTGTTTCAATGGTGCAGCAGGGATAAATATGGTCAAGAGAAAATTCGTTCAATTGCTTTGTTGGATCTCTGAAGATCGAGGTGCATGGTGCCAATATTACTAATAGAAGGTAGCAAATTTACAAATTTTACACTTCATTGTCAAATTTGTAATTTTCCATGACACAATTAAAATTGACTAACATAAATGACTAATTTATATTCTTCTAGCTAGTCATTTTTTATGCCGTGACTAAATTAGTCATTTATGTTAGTCATTTTTAACTCTGTCACTTATTATCTAGTCATATTTGTTAACTGGTGACTAAATTAGTCATTTATGTTAGTCATTTTTAACTCTGTCACTTATTATCTAGTCATATTTGTTAACTGGTGACTAAATTAGTCGTAAATTTTAGTTTTTTATAGTTGGGTCAATTGAAATTGCTCATATTTAGTAGTAAATCACTTGAAAAACCTGTAGTGACTAGAATTTTTAGTCACCTAGTAGATAATTCCTCATTTTGTACTAGTGGGATGTTTGAGTCATCATTTAAAATGCTCAGGTTCTTTAATATTAGATCATGGATAAAATTGTGAATGAAAAGGAAATTTAACAGAGGAATTAGATGGAGTTAGGAAAAAGAAATAGGAAAGTGAATATGGAAGAAGTGATGGAGACAAATATTGAAACAAAGGAAGGACCGATGGGTATATTTCCGTAGGAAAGCCAGGATTTGAATGCACTAAATTGCATTTAGCATAACTCAGTGATTCTTTACAATTTGCAAGGGACTAACATGAGATGTGTATATGTTTAGCAGTAATGCATTCTGTAAAAGCACATATACAAAATTATTTTCCATAGACATATCAGTTATAAAGTGAATTAAATATCAAACATAGAATCAAAAGAACTTTGAAATTCTAATATAATATTTAACATTTAATTATGAACATAACATCTATGACCTTCAATTCATAACAAATGACACTGCAATCATTATCTTATTGTTCTTATGAATCCTCATAAATAGATGGACACGTAGTAACATAGATATAAAGATAGTAACATAGATATAAAGAAAAATATGCAAGGATCGATTTCATTAATCTTAGACGAAAAATATACATTACAACAATATGTAGCGACTCAACAATAGAATAAAGAATCCTTCTAGTTCTCAAGTTTCCATCCATTTGCTCGTATAATGAGCTTACATTATATAGGGCTCCCAGTGCCTGAATTCAATTTGTAAATGAATTGAATTGTAACAAAAGTTAATGGTTTTTTAACTATTTACTTTTTACATCAAAATATTATATTTACATAAAACGTGCTTTAATTTATTTTGCATACTCTTCCTTTCTTCTTTCCTCATATGGGTGATTGTTGACCATGCATAGTTTGTTTAGTTGGAGTTGTGGTATAGCCAAGTGGGATGCTGAATTGGATCTTCCTCTGTAACATTTCATTGAATATGGGTATTTAGGTTGTGCTAAGCCTCTATGTGGAATTAATGCCAACAATGTGGTATTCCATACGAATTGTTGTGTTGGTGGTTCTCGTGTGTATTGTTGAGGCAGAGGAGGAGTCAGTTGTGTAGTTTGTTGTTGTTAATATGACCCAAGAGAATATTGATTAGGTTTTTTTTTCCTAATGTGTCAACAATAACTTATTATATTTGACTATGAGTTTCCAATATTTTCCCACTGGTATGTTGTTAGCCTTTAGGTTGTCCATAGCTAGTTCTACCTAAGAATGTCTCCCATAAGCGACTGGCCCCATTTCCTTAAAATAGTTTTTAGTGTTGTCCAAATATAGAAAAAGGGTTCGAGTCTATCAAAAGCTTGGTCTCCACTAGTTATTCCTTTTAGTTCCCTCCTTAGGCTTTTCATTCCACTTTTGTTTTAGCTTGGCCATATATTCCTCTTTGGACTAGAATTCCACGTTTCCATCCCACAATAGTGGCAATCCTAAATTTGTTACTCCATTAAACATAGTCTTAAATAATTTAATAGCATCATCCATATTATTTGTGTTGTTTTGCATCACTCTGTATAATGTTTGTTTTAAAACCGTCTTTTTGGCAATCTTGATTACCTAAGTCCTGATAGTAAGTTGTAAGTCTTCCAACCTCTTGTTGGTTTTGATGTTCAATAAATCAATGGTTTTTCCTTCTTGTGTGGGATTATCCCCCAATATTGTAGCTACCTAATTCATTTCATCTATTTCTGATGTATATGACCATCTCAGCAGCCATAAGATCCATGAAATCCCACTTCTCATCACCACCTCTGCACAGATCATATCACTGGCTTGTTTAAGATATTCACTTTATCAAACTTTCCAAACAAATACCGGTCTAATATGTGTTCTTCTTCTCTGTAATCTTTTAGATTGGTGGGTTTGGGAAATGTAGGCTCAATCACTGAATATCTAAATGTGTCACTTACACTATATGAAACTGTCAACAACCTTTTTTGAGTAGGTATAACATTCATCCTGTATTCATTTACATTATGTACACTTTCTTTCCTAATCTCTATGTAAATAGCATTTAGGTATGTTTAGACTAATAAAGGACCTCTTGGGGTTATGTATTTGGATTTATGAGGTAATGCAAACTCCAAGGATGGATAGGGAATTAAACTGGTTGGATTTTTTCCTAGAAGAACTACTGGTTTATCTATCTCACCAACCTCTCTGGATACTTTAGCCTCTATTTCTTTTATATCTATTGCCTTGGCCTCTTATGCTAGATCAACTCTTTTCCTTTTGGCCTAGGGATTTTGATCTTCATGATCAATTTCCATATCTTTCTCCCCTCTTTTCTATCCTATTTCTTGGATAGGATCGATTGAATCTAATGTACCCATCATAATGTTTTCAAACTCCTCATATATTTTTATTATCAGTGGTTACCATGCCAGGATTGGGAGTTTGTTCCTATGCTTAATTTTTATTCTCAAGTCTCTGCTTTGATATCACTCCATAGGGTTCATAATCTATTGCTTCCGCCTTCTCCAAGCTTAGTTGTTCTAAGAATCCCTCTAAGGTAATTTACAATACTGAGAGATCTAGTCTGGAAGTGGATCACATCTTTGGGGATATGAAAATACTTAAGTTGTTTAAGACTCCCAACGTGCATCTCATCTGATAGAAGTATCTTCTTGGTATATTCTGTTGCAAGGATTCTCACTGTCAAGAAGGTGGGTAACTTGTCTGGCTTTCCTTCAAATCCATAAGCCCTTACATTTTTATGATATTCAAATATGAACAAGTCACGAACACTAGTCTATGGGTGAATTGCAACCATTCTTTACCATCTCTTGGAATTATTGGTAAATATATTCCATGGATGACTAGATATGTGATTCTCATGACTTTATTAGTGAGCTATGTGAAGTTAGAATTACTGGATTTCCTAACAAATATGGGATTCCATTCATATACAATGAGATCCATGTCCAACTAATCAATCATATTTAATCCTAGATTTTCAAAATATTTGAAGTTTTGATGTAAGAACAAGAAGAATAGGCATGAATGGATCCTAAATATCTCTTGAGCATTAAACTCTATTAATTTTTGATTTAGGATTTGAGCTAAAAAGGTAGGAGTATTCCATTTAGGAGCTTCATGTGCTACTAGTTGTAATTGTGATAGGAAACCTAATATAGATTGATCGACTTCTTCATAATTTTAATACCCAAAGGTGGTGCACAATAGGGAAAGGTTGTTTCTAGACTCAATATTGAAGACAATAGTTTTGAATAGAGGTTGCATTTGAGGAAAACATACCAGACTCGATATAATATCTTAAGACTGTAGTTTTATCAAATGGACTTAAGATTTGGTATTTCAGAATTAACTCTCTCTCTCTCTCTCTCAAATTCTATAGGACATTCTTCCGCTGGTAGGGAAAACCATATTCTAATACTTTTAGCATCGATATTGCAAATGAACTTTGGTTCAATCAGAGGACATTATTGTTCTTTGACTTGGGGAATAATAGGTTGAGCACCATACTGTAAACTCCAAATAATGAACAACCGTGGGATACACTGAGCATATCAGGTTTGAGTATCACAACTTAAGGGGGTATTGATTTGAAAGGGCCTTTTAACATGCCTCGACCAAGGTTTGAATCAGGCCACAGTGGGCAATCTATGGTTCCTTAATGTCAACTTGATGGTTGAATATGGACAAATTCTTGGTGGGATGGAATTTGGGGATGCTTCAGTGGTTGATTGAGACATTTTAGTGTTAAACCTGACTGGTTTTGGGGATAATTTAGTAGTTCTTAGGGATTAGGGTAAACAATTGTAATGGTCAATGACAAAACTACACAAAAATAGGTTCAAAAATAATTTACCCAGCTTATCTAACATTGCCAGAAGCTTTTTCCTGGGTTGATGACTGGGTCAATGAATAGATGTACTTTGGTGTGGGGATCTCTAGTTCACAGGCTCTCCCAATGCACGAATGACAATGACCAACAAAATGGACAAATTAGGAATTTTAACGACTTTCAGATTCAAAAAGACAGTTGGTAGGAAATTAATGGTTAGGAGAGTACGTGACATGACCTCAAACAGTGGACCATGACCTAATATCGCTGATATGGAATAATAGTGGGGTCCATTAATTTATCTTGTGTAGAAACCACACTGGTTTTCCAAGGTGGTGACTCACACTCAACGACCGATTTTCAAAAGAACCTTCGACCATGTGCGGCCAATGAAAATTAGCCATGCATCTTGGGAGGTATTTCCTTTTTGTATGTGCACTTTATGGACGCACTATGCTTCTCTGTCGTCCAATTATATCTCACTGTTTGGAAAGTGATCGCCACTTTTAACCCTATAATTACTTGTCACATTCACCTTCGTTCTTTTAATTATGACTATTGGCCAGATCGATTTACCAACAGATTTACTTGCCCCTTCTCTGTCATAACAACCCTACTTTTTTACCGAGCACTATTCATCTCGACGATTTGATCAAACTAAGATCGACAATGATCCGTTTGTTCTGAGTTAGAACCCGATTTTTGACTCACTGTCTCCTGCTATGATTTACCAATCTTTAATTGTTTACCTTCAACAACATTTAGCTGATCTACAGATTCTATCTCAGGATTTTCAATGGGTTTAAGGGGCCTTGAAATATCTCTGTACTAACATAATTATTGGAAGTACAAATAAGTTTGTATTTCCTTTTTTGAGAGAAGTAACAAGGAGAAGGTTGTGAAGTGGAAATGAAGACATATTTGAAAGGATGCAGTAGAAAGTGGTTCCAACGACTACAATAACTGATCAAATCCTACAAAGAGGTGCTTCAAGAACCTTAGGGGCTTCCACCCAAGAGGGAGGTTGAGCACAAGATTTATTTATTACTAGAATTTTTATTGAAAAAAAATTAGGTTGTAGATATAGTCCATCAACCAGATGGACTGAATAAGTAGTTACTTTAGTTGTTGGAGAAATAATTCGTCATGTAGTTCAACCGTGATCATGGTTTCAAACAAATACAAAATTTGGAGAAAGTGCATTGACTATTGTGTCTGGAAAAAAATCATCATCAATAATAGATTTCTGCTACCAACGATTGATGGATTATTTGATCAACTAAAAGAATAAAATTTCTTCACCAAGATAGACCTCAAATAAGGTTACCATAAAGTAAAATAAAAGAAAAAGATGTGTGGAAGACATAATTCGAAATGAGGTAAGATTTGGACAAGTGGTTAGTAATGCCTTTAGGTTTATATGATGTACCTACCACTTTCATGCAATTGATGAATGATGTGTCATGTCCTTTTATTGACTCATTTTTACTATTATACAAGGATGACATACAAATATTCCACTATACTTGTAGGAAAGATCACATCTCATATGTGACCATGCACTAGAGACATTAAATAAATATCAATTGATTGTGAGTTTGAAAAAGAGTCCTTAATCTATTTTGAACCCATAATAGGGGGAGGAGTTCAATACCATGTCTAGCAAATATTGAAACCATCAACCAATGGCATATTCCCACCATCATGAGAGAGGTCACGAGTTTTGTGGAAGCAAGTGACTCGGTACTCGAGGAATTTCATAGAAATGTTTTTAATATTAGCAACACCATTGCATGCTATGACTACCAAGGGAAATAATTTCCATTCGGGAAATCCACAATATTGAGAATTTGAAGGTGTGAAGAGGAACATCAATAATACTTTGATCTTATCCAGTCCCAATTTACAATGACCATTGGATCTAGAAACAAATGTAAGAGTGCTTATGCAAAGAGGAAGACTAATGTGTTATCGTTAAGAGTTGATTCATGGAGCAATACTTGACTACCTCACATATGATAAAAGTATATTTTCTATTTTGCAAGTGGTGAAGAAGTGGAAATATTAACTCCTAGGAAATGAGACCATCATATACATTTACCATCAACCCCTTTAGTACCTACAAATTAAAATTAAAATGAATCCTATAAAGCATTACAAATCATTTAGGTTCTTCTAATAGTTCCTCCTAGTGATCAAGTACAAGAAATCAGACAGAAACAAGGCGGTGAACATGATTTCATGACTATAATTGAAGAATATTCCAATAGTTGGTGTGATAATGAAACTTGAAAATTTCAGTCATGACCTATTGATTGAAGAATATAAGGATGATGAAGATTCCAGAGGCATACACCAATAGTTAAAGGATAGAGCAATCAATGCCACGGAAGGAAATGAATGCCACCTCCATAATGTTTTTCTATAAATAAGGTGGACATATTTGCATACCACATGATAGAAGGTTGCAATTCATGAGATAATCTCACACCTCCAAGATAGTTGGTGATTTTTCCATGAAACATTTAGTGGAAAATTTTCAATTTAGGATATGTATTAGCCAAAGATGTAGGAGCATGTGGTGAGATTTTTTAGGGGATATGTTCTATGCAACACTAGCAAGCTAAGCAACATGAAACTTGGGCTATACATGCATTCAACTGTTAGGCTTACTAAACATGGCTTGGGAGAGAATATCCATGGACATCGTTGGAGGTTTTATCATGCCCTAATGAGGTCATTACGTGACTTATTTGCATGGTAGACTAGTTCATTAGTATGTGTGTGTTGGTTCCACGCAAGAAGTCTATCATTGGATGAGAAGAAATTAAGATATTTTTCATTCATATTTGGGTACATTTTGGAGCGTTGAGCTCCATCATATTTTATCAAGATAACATGTTTTTTTTGGAAAATTTTAGAAAATGATTTGGAAAATGAGGGATACTAATATGAGGTATTCCACTACATTTCATACCCAAATTGAAAGTCAAATGAAAGTGCTCAACTAGAAAATCATACAATTTTTGAGAGGGTACAACATTAAGCATCTAAAAACATGGTATGATCAATTTAGTGTACATTTAGCACTACCTTGCACACTATTTAATAAATTGTGTAAATCCATGTGGATACAATGTGTGGATTTACCTATGCAAGGAGCACTTGGATTTAATACTATTGATCAAGATAATGAGAATGTATTCATATTGGGATGTCCGAAAAAAATGGCACAAGAGGAACCAAGTTTAAGGAAAATTCCGTCACTTGTCCTTGTAATATTTTGGGGGAAAAAAGCCTCCCAATGGGGAGGGTGTGATCCAAATTGGACCTACAAAATAACACAATTTGAGATCAATTTAGTTTACTATGAGGATCGATAAATCGAAGTATAAAACTATCGATGAGGTAAGATACAATAAAACTATGGATGAGGTAAGATACAATATTTATGGCATGAAGGGCCCAATGCCATTCAAACTAGTGTCCAGACCATCATTTAAAATTCTACCTAATGTATGCGTGGGAAAAACTAAATCAAACAAAAGAGAGTTGAAAAAAAGAGAAGAATCAAATATAAGATATGAGAACTATACTCCAAAGTGTTATTCTAGAAAAGACAAAGAGGAGGCCAACCCAAGGCTTGGGGAAACTAAGGAGTTGACAACATTTGTCCTTTTGGTTGATCCCCAATAGAGGAATTTTCTTATTTATTCATGTAACACAAATGAGAAAGGGTCCTTTAGCAACAACTATATAATAATTTCCATCCATCCCTTATTGAATTAGAATTCAATCGATGTCATGAGATGGTTGTTGCAATAAAACATGATTAACAAAATTATTCTTTAATAGTCATGGATAAATTTGAGGTTATAGGAACCTCCATAGTTAATTTCTATCCTTCAGAAATTACGGTGAGGTCATGGGTGCTCAGAGGTAGGTTGTATGGATGCCATACAAACTGTATGTTACCTGATCGACATCACTCTCTTCTTTGAGCACATTTGAATGATAGATGGACATTTTTATCGTTGTTTGACAATTTCCCGAGTGGTGGTTTGTGCCCAAAAGAGAATGGTAAAGTGAAACCATAAAATTTTAACTACTTTTTTCTCCTATTAATTTGACATCAAGGAAAATTTTAGGGGTGGAATTTATCCCATGGGCTATTTTTCAACCTTTTTAATCCAAAAAACGATTTGCCAATTTTTTTTAAAGAAATTATTCACCCAAATTTTATGTGATGATTTTTTTACTCTAAAAATTGCCAAAATTGTCTAACAGATGTATAAAGTCCGTATAAATTTAAATATTAAAAAAAAACACCAAACATTTTATGGTTGCAAATTTAAGAATTAGTAAGATTCACCAAGTTTTTTCCACTTTGACAAAATTATGGATCCTTAAAATTTTCCATATTTAACATTTTGTAGTTCAAGCTGTCATAGCATATCATAATTAATATATTTAAAATAAATTAATCTCATTTCCATGTATACATAAATCTTAATATGTATGAAAACATATTAAATCTTAGTATGTGAAAACATATTAAGAAGGTATTGCATATGACATTCAAGCCCCACTGGGAAGTCTTTATACATGAGCATTTCCTTATATTAGAAGTTTAGGTATATACATATCATATTTGCAAGTGAGATGTTTGGAGTCACAAGTTTCATACTACTTTATATTAGCTGCTTTGTTATTGAAAGCATTTATAAATTCAATCATTTTCCATAAATTCATGTTGTGAAATGTACACTTTTTCCATGAATTCATGTTGGTGAAATGTATACGTTATAAGTTCATTATTCATAAGATCATATTATACATAACATAATTTTTTGTGGAGATGATAAATATATGTTTATTTGTGATTATAACTGTTAATGTTATTTATATTTCATTAACCAAGTTTTAAGATATTAAAATTAATGATGATGATATAAAGAAATTGAGATGGCATAATGAAATTAATGATAATGGCATAATGACATGATGACAAAACATAAAAATATCTTAGCCCACTTCAAATTATATCAAATTAGTGATAAACAAATATTATTCAGTAATAGCTAAGTTTCTTTGATATGTATTGGGAGTAGCATTGTCCATGTTGTTTAATTATATTGATAAAAGTTTACTGAAATTAATATACATGGAAAATATACATTATATTGATAAAAGTTTATTGAAATTAATGTGGATTTGGATTTAGGTTAAGTAGTTCATTACATTTTTAATGTAATGGATTTGTTTTTTGATTTAAAAAGTCAAATATTTTTTTTTAATTTTTTTTATAATTAATTATTAAAAAAATTATAAATTACAATTTTTAAAATCATAATTTAAAAAAAATATTAATTAAAAGTCAAACAAATTTTTAAGTTACAAATTAAAATCATAATTATTAAAAAATTATTAATTAAAAGTCAAACAAATTTTTAAGTTACAAATTAAAATCATAATTATTAAAAATTATTAATTAAAAGTCAAACAAATTTTTAAGTTACAAATTATTTTTAACTTAAAATTAAACAATATTTTAATACGTATAATATTTTTTTATGATTGCTCTTTAAAATGGAATATATACAATATATGAATATTTTTTAAGAGTCAAACCATTTATTGTTAGTTCTTATCAAATTATTATATTTTAATTTATAAATTAAAAAATCAAACTTTTTAAATAGATATCGATTCAAAATTAAATAATAAATTTAATAGATATAAATTTATTTTTATATTATTGTTCTTTAAAAATTAAAATATATCGAGGAATATTTTTTAAGAGATAAATTATTTATTTTTAGTTATTAAATTATTATATATTAATTTATAAATTAAAGAAAGTCAAATTTTTTAAATAGATATAGATTTATTCTTAAAATATTATAAAGAGGTCATTAATCTTTTTTTTTATAGTAACGGTTATGATATATTAAAAGAGTGGTATAACCATAAAAACATGTCCAGAATACAAAGACGCCCTTGTGGAAGTGGCAAAGAGAGTCCAGCTATTGCTAGATTTTAACAAGTATTGGTAGAGCCGGTCCAAACAGAAACATAACTAGTAAACTAAGAGTGAAACTTTTACAATGTATGACATTACCCTATTCACAAGCAGACCATTAAATCTTAAAGCGATAATTGAAAGCATATTTTTGCATGCAGACAACAAAATTCAAAACTGCTTTCCACAAACAAGACTTCAGTTATTTTCCTCTTCAAGGCGAGACAGGGAACTTGGATGATTTGCAACTTCCATCTTTAATACTTTCAATTCGAGCTTCTCCATCTTTATCTCTAGTTCGGCCATTAGTCCCAGAACAACATTTTCAGAGCGCTTGACTGCTTGCTTAAACTCCTTTCTCAGAAACACCAAGTCCCTATCAACATTCTCCAGACACCTTCCTCCCTCGGTGTCAATGTTATCAACCATCTGGTTCAGCTTCTTGATTTCTTTTTTGAGGTCTTGGATATCAGACTCCACAAACAGTGCTGGCGAGGACAAGCCTATGGATTCCAAAGACACTTCCATCGCGCAAAACACTTGAGTTCTCAACACCTCTTCGAAATCGCCTCTACTGCAAACCAACCTCAGCACCTCCTCGATAACGCCTCTACTGTAGACCAACCAGAGAATACATCCTCTGCCCTTCTCCAAACTATTCCTTTTATCCTTGCCACCCAAAAACATGAGATCCTTTCCACCTAAAACCATCATTCGAGCCATAATTTCCTGCATCACTTCAACGAGTTCGCATGGCATCGACGAGACATGAAATCTTGCGTAGGCAGGGAACATAACTCCCAAAGCACCAGCATTTAAAACCCACTTCCTTCTCTAGCGAGTGCACATGCATTGAGTTAAATCAACAAGATTCACCAAGTGGCAGGGGCACGCATTAGCTAACGGGGTTGGCATGTGCCAAAATCCACAAGTCCCTAAGGCCTTTAGCCCCAGGATCCAAACCACGGTCCTAAGGAGGCGGACAATTGGAGCTATTCCCATTAATCAAAAGCGAGCCAAAATGAAGGGTGGTTCCAGTATTTGTAGCCTGATCTACTTCAGAGCCATGTTTCTTAAGGACATGGAAGAACTCAATTTTGCGGAAAGAGTGGGTTAGGACCTGAATTTTTTTATCAACTATCGAAGGTGCATCTGGTTTAGGAGAGAGTTCTTAGCTAGAGCTTGGATTACAATTCTCGAGTCTCCTAACACAATGAGATCAATAATTTTTTGATGCTTTGCAATCGAGATCCCCTGCCATAAGGAAAATGCCTCTACCATATTGTTTATTGCCATTCCAAGTCCCCATGAGAATTTGGTTTCCATCTGTCCATTCGGGGTGAAGAAAATCCGGGCCCCTACCACCCCAAAGGAGGTCATTTATCTTAACTTGGAAGATCAGAAGTATTTCTTGGTAGTAACTAGCTCACCAAAGAAAATTAATATAGCCAATATTAGAACAAACTCTCATGAACTCCATAGTGAAGCAAGCATTGGTATATTCCTAAAATTCCATGGGCAGAAAGGGTTTTCCATCTGTGTGAGTCTATAAGCATTGAGAATGAAAATCACTTTCTCTAAGAGTGCTTTGCTTACACCTACATTAAATCTAAGTTTCATAATATTTGCTACAATTCAAACCTTTCTAACCTCCTAACTTGTCAAAACTATACTGAGTTTGGAAAGCTTCTTGGCAAGTTTTGTTTATCACAGAAACAAGATTTTAAACTAAACCAAGTATCATCCTTCTTAAGGTCTGATAGACCAAAGTTGGTCTCAGTGAACGTTAATCATCATCATCATCATTAGTTCTTTGAAAACAAAATTTCTATTAAATCACTTTAATTTAATTGATATAATACTAATATTTTAAAAGTCAAATAAATATATTATTTTTCAAAATTATATATATATATAACCACTTTTATATGTATATATATATATAACAACTTTTAAATAGATATAAATTTACTTTTCGATGTACCAAATCATTAAAATCTAATTGATATTGTTTTTAAAAGTCAAATTATTTTTAATTAAATATAAAATTAATCTTAATTTCTATGAAATTACTATAAATTGAATTGATAATTAAAAAACCATATAATTTTTTAATAAATATAGATTAATTTTTACATCATTAATTACTATTAAATAGTGAATTTAGTAAGAAGTGGTTGATATTTTAGAAAATCTTAAATTGAAAGATATGATTAGAAAGATAGAAGAAAAAGTAACTAAAAATATGATCTTAAATAATCTAGAAGGTAAAGTAGATATCAAATCCATTAAAGATGATATGAATAAGGTCTTAGAATTAGACCATGAACGTAACAAACAAGTCTTGAACCTCATAAATTTTGGCTTAAAAGAAGAGGCATTAGATAATAGTAGTCGTAGTTAAGGAAAAAACACATAGTCAACTACAAATTATAAGAACTTGCCTCATAGAAGCAAATAGGTTGGGGAAATTAATTGAGAATAAAGAAAGGTTGATCTGGGTCAATGTTATCTTTATTGACCATAAGTATGGCATACTCAGTAAAACCTCAAGTATAAATGGATCGAGAATATTTATTAATGAAGATCTCATTTCAGAAGAGCAGGTTGAGTTAAGAAAAGAGGTTCAAAAGGTCAAAGCTAGGAAGGAAGGAAAATACACATTAATTAGAAACATAAAAGTTATTATTCAAGATAGAAACCAAAATGAGAATAATAAATAGCAACTTGACATGCTGTGAAACCTCTCTTGGAATTATCGATGCTTCCCATGGAACAAACACCCCGAGATAAGTTGGATCCCGAGTGAAATTGATGTTACACTGCTTGTTGAAACCTAAGAGCATGAAGAATATAAGGTCCCTGACATATAAGGATTCATCCTATGGTCAATCTAGAACAGGCAATCCCATCGAAGAGGCATTGGAGGTATATATTGTTACATTAGGGATAACATTTCCCCATACTAGGATTTACAGAAAAGACCCTTACAACCAATATATTTGGATAGATATTTTAAACATTAGTTATAGGAAATCCTACTTTGCAATATTCCATTTTACCCCTTTTAATTCTAACTTTTATCAGAAAAGAAAAATATAGATGGAAATTATCCTTAAAATAGCTTAGAAAATGATATCTCTAGTGTAAGGAATGAAGGCAATATCATATTAATAGGTGAATTTAACGCTCACACTTTGAGAAGCCAAACTATTCTTCTAAGAAATTATTCCAACCCTAATCCTCTTTGGTTAGACAAATACCTTGCTCTAGATAGCTAGTACAAAAGAAGCTCTTCAGATCTACCTGAAAATTCATTCGGTTTCGAGTTAGTCAAGCTCTGCTGTGCTCAAGATATTATAATTTGCAATGGTCTATTGAAGTGGCCAAATTCTATCCAGATGACTTGTATTCATGGGCTTGGTAGTAGTGTGGTAGATTGTCATATCTAGTATCCCTTTATACAACAAAATGATAATTTAGACATATTAAGTGACCACGATCTTGACTCAGATCATAGACCTTTAATTGTAACCCTCAATTTTTCCATGCATAATGATCCTACGGAAGATGATTCTCATAGACAAAAGCATTTGGTCTTCAATATAAATAAGGATGATATTTTTCTAAATGATTTAAAAAATAACTGGTTTCCTCTATCAAGTATGGTCAATATATAATACATCTATCATAATTTTACTGTTCTCCTCTCATCTTCCATTAACAAGTTCTCCATCGAAGTTTTGAGTGAAAAGAGAAATAGCAGAACCAATTGCTGGTATGATAAAGATTGCAAAAATGTAATTAGAAAAATGAAGGAATCTACCAACGTGTCTCTTAAAATCGACAAGATAAAAAAACACACAGTCCTAATTAAATGAAAAAAATGCAATATATAAATAAAAAGCAGGAAACTCTTTTACACCTATTTAAAGTAGCTCCTAAGAAATTATGGATGAAAATTCTAAATCTAAAATTGAAAGATAATAATAGGATTGATTTGGAGGATTGAAATTCCTATCTTAACTTTTTTTATGAATCTCATATTTAAAAGATAACATTCAAACTCTCCTTACAAATGAATACGTTTTGCCATTATAAGACGTAGATTTTTGGGTTAAGCACTTAGAAAATGGGAAAGCTAAGGAAATTGGAGGATACCCAAGCATAAATATTAAAAATTGGAGGGCATGTGTACATCCCTCACATGCACAAGCTCTTCAATATAGTGGTCAAGTAAGGTTTTCCTAATGCATGGCATGATATGATCATTATTCCTATTTTTAAAAGTGGCAATAATAATAACCCTTCTAATTATTGGACCGCTCTAATTATCCCTCTCTTAACCAAGCTATATGATACTATTTTGGAAAAGAAAAAACAACATATGAAAAAAAAGTGAAGATATGTAAGATAAAGGCCAGTAAGTCTTTAGAAGACACCACTCAACCAAAGAACACCTCGTTACACTTAGGATCATTGCAGAGGAATGTCATTATAGTAAACCCAATCCCTTTTGATGCTTTATGAACTTTATAAATTATTTCAATACGATGCCTATAAAAAACCCATAGAATAGATTAGAAGAGCTTAAGATTCCTTTTGATTTGAGAGCTTATGTCATAAGGTTGTATGGACTTTAATTTTCAAATTTAAGAGCATTTACGGGTGCTCAAAAGATATTAATTATAATGTTGGAGTTAAGCAAGGTTTCCCTCTCTCCCCTACCCTTTTTGGCATATATTGATAATCTAGAAGGTTGTTTAGAAGAAGTAGGTTGTGATGGCATGACCTTATCTGGAATAGTACTCATCCTTCTTCTTTATGTTGATGTTTATCGTTCTTATGGAAAGGTGTCCCTTCGATCTTCACAAGTAATTAAGAGCTATCAAGCATTTCTACTCTAATATGGGTGACTTGACAAAAAAACCAACAAAACAAATGTTATCATTATCAAGTCTAAAAATTAAAGGTCACCTACACTAATTTTGTATATGATAATAACAACTTGAAGGAAGTGACTTCTTACAAATATCTTGGCATTGATATCCATCACAAGATAAAATAGAAATATAGAATTGAGAAAAGGATTAATGGAGGATGGAAAACTTATTTTGGCCTTGAAAATAATTGTAAAACATCAAACCTTATCATTTGGGATAAAAATAAGTTCGTTTTTTAAACTCCCGTCACTCTCATTACCTTGTACAATTGTGAAGTTTGGGGTTGCAACATATCTAAAGAATTCTAGAAAAAAGATTGCCAAAATCCAAAAGTGTTTTATAACTTACAACCTCAAAATTAAAAGCATTATGCCCTATTCTATTCTCCTAATAGAAGTGATCCTTTCCCCAATCAGGAGCATTGCTATGACTAGGAACCTAATATACAAGTACACGATAAATAACATGAGAAACCAGAGACTTCCTAAATTTGATTTAAAATCGAGTTAGGACCACCTACAGCTCAAGAGAGGCCGGTATAAAGATGCTATGTCTTGGTTAAAACATTTGGGTATTGACAAAAATGCAACTTTGCAAAATATGAATATCAGTAAAAATATTATGACATCTAAGTTTAAAAAGAAATTACGGGAAGAGAAAGAATTAGAGTTTAAAATAAAATTAAGGTACTATAAGGAGGTATTTAACTCTAATATATAATATCAAACATATCTTTATGTCTTAACTAGCTCAAAAAATAAAACTAATATAACCAACATAAGAACAAACTCATGAGCTTCATAGTGAAATATGACGCAGGACAATTCTTAAATCACCATAGGTGGAAAGGATTTTCCATCTCTGTGCGACTATGAGTGTTGAGGATCAAATAAAATTTATATTAGAGTGCCCTACATACGCCCACATTAGATCACAATTTCATAATATTTTATATGATACATACCTCCCTAACCGTCTAACATATCAAAACTATGGTGACCTAGGAACATTTATTTCTAAGCTTTTTGAGCATAGGAATAAAATTTGACGACAAATCAAAATAATTCCTTTATTTCCTCTTAAGACACGATAGAATGAAATTGGTCAGAGTGAACCACCACCACCATCTTCTTCAAACAATTTTTAAATAAATACCTCCCTAGTCGTCTAATATATCAAAACTATGGTGACCTAGGAACACTTCTTTCCAAGCTTTTTGAGCAGAGGAATACATTTTACAACAAATCGAAATAATTCCTTTATTTCCTCTTAAGATCCGATAGACTGAAGTCCTCTTCCACCACCACCAGTCCACCACCACCACCACCACCATTATTTTTAAATAAATATATTTAAAAATCAAATAATTTTTAAATAAATATAAATTTATTCTTAATTTTCACCAAATCATTATAATTTAATTGATTTATTATTATTAATAAATATAAATTTATTCTTATGTTATTAATCATTATCAAATCTTTATAATTTAATAATAAATAGAAATATATTTTTAAATCAAATAATTTTTAAATAAATATATTTTTTTATTTTATTATTAGTCTTTCCCAAATCACTATATTTATATAATTTAATTGAGAGTAAAATATATTTTTTTAAAATCAAACCATTATTTAAACTATATAAATTTATTAGTCCTAACATATAGCCTGGTGGGTAAGCTCAAGTGGTTGAGAGTTGTTTATGCTAGCAAAAGGTTTCGAGGTCATATCCCCGGTTGGGGCCTCACTCGATCTCCCCACCAGGTTAGGCCCCATAATTAGGGCTGACGGTTTACCTCAGGTACCATCGTAAAAAAATGGGAAAGTACCTGAGGGTTTCCCGAGTGATGTTCCATCTTAATTTTTTTTTGCTAGTCCTAACAAGTAATTATATTACTGGTCCAAAAAACAAAGAGTAAAGATTTTAAAAACAAAGACTACCTTTTAGCATTTAAAATGATTGTTTTTATATTTATTTTTGACAAAGTTTTCTAAAATTTCAACAAAATTACATACTAAACATAAAATCTTATTTTTTTTAATTATTTCATAGTTCTTAAATATGTTGATTCAAAATCACATAACAAACACAATTTTTAACAAATATATCAATGATTCCATAGTTGGTGGGTGTGGAATTGTGTTCAGGTATTTATTTTTCTCGACGTTTCGATCTCTACTGTGAGATCATTTTCAGGAGACCAATGGAAGTTTGGTGAAGAATAAAAAATGACCAATAGTTCTTCAAATATGTTGATTTTATTTTCTCATTGGCATATTTCCAATCTTGTGTTAGTCAGTCACCAAGGTAGATAGGTGGTTAGCAAAATTAAGGAGATAACTAGTTTGAGTGTTGAGATATTAACTTAATCGATTTATCATGATAATGATAAACATCATGACCATGTAGAATAATTGTAAATTACCTATGAATATGAATTTGAATTAGAAGCATAAAACTATATTAAGTGCATGTTGATTTTATTTTTAAATAAATGTGCTTTGATTATAAATCGGTTATTTTCTCATTGACATATTTTCAATGTGGTGTTAGTCGGAAGAGGAAGGTATATAGGTGGTTAACAAGACTAAGGAGATAACTAGTTTGAGTGTTGAGATATTAACTTAATAGATCTATCATGATAAGGATAAACATCATGATCATGTAGAATAATTGTAAATTACCTATGCATATTGAATTTGAATTAGAAGCATAAAATATATTAAGTGCATGTTGATTTTATTATAAATAAATGTGCTTCGGTTATACATCTGATAACTCATCATGGAGGGGTATACATATATTGATATGATAGGTATTGTCAGAATGAAAAATAATTTGAAGACATTCCCAAATTATGAATGGACTCATGGTATTCAATAAAACAAAGCTCATCTAGAGCAACTGGAATTGATAGCAGACTCCTAATTGACGCTAACAAAAGAAAAGAAAAGAAATGCTTATGAAGATTAGCATTGGTTATTATCATTTTGATTTCTTGAATTCTTGAGATGTTTATGTATATTCTTTGGTTATAATTTGGAAACACAATAAGAGAATAAATATCTTGATGTGTTGACTTGCTTGATACATGAGCAGGGATTGTTAGATGTAGAGCCTTGGAAAGTTTTGGAAGAGGTGTTGGGACACGTAGCTATTTTGGGGAAATTCAAGGAGCATCTGGAAATGGAGAATCACCGTTGTTGTTCAAGAAAGAAAAATAAAGCTACACGGTTGATAACAAAGATTGCTATAACTAGAAGAAAGTTGTGAACATTGAGGACGATAACACTCGTTGAAGCGCACAACTTGTAATGCAATAACAAAAAATGACATTAGCACCAAAGTACTAATGATTGTAATATAATATTAACAATTCGCTGATTATGGATGAGAGATCATTGAAATGTGGTGGGATATGAATCTTCCAGAAGGAATGGTGAGGTTTGAAAAACCTAAAGCCATATTTGGAACACCAAGGTAGACCTTGGTGGGATTATGCTTATTAAACCACCATATCCTAACTTCTAGTTTGGGCTCCATATATATATATATATATATATATATATATATATATATATATATTAGTTGAAACAATATGTGACCTACCTTACCTCTTGACACAGGTTAATTTCAAAGGATACATGGTTAATCGAGGGAGGCATGTAGTTCTCGGGTTTTGAAAGGAATGGAAACCATTAACATAGAGGAAAATAAGGCATTCTAGTGTGAAAACGAAGAGGGAAGAAAAAAACCGAGAGAAAATGTTCTGGAAGAGGTGGGAGAGTAGAGTTTCCATGGTATATGAGCATGCCAACATGGAAAAAACCTTCATTCTATATGATTCATGGTCTCAGAATGGAGTGGTAGCTGACTAAGAGGGATGGATTTAGATTCCTAAGGTTGGTAGGAGTGTTCATTGTTAATATCCCATTGCAGAGGATAAGTTTGGGTATTTTAATCATTGCCTTGAAATTGTCATTATGATGGATTAAGTCTCAAAATGTGTTTGTTGTATGAATTGTTCCTATATTGATTCCTGTCATAAGAACATTAGTGTTAAGGAGGTACCCATCTTTGTTTATGGGAAATTATGTTGAGTTGATGTTCACGAATAATAAATAATCACTTTTGTGCTTTGTAGTACGATTAGTGTTTTATGAAGTCCATGGACGTTTGGTAGGTTGAATTGTTTGGGTAGTGCCATGCCAAGGCATTTGGTTTTCTCAAGTACTTTTGTTGAAAAAAAATTGATTTGATAAAATAATATGACATTTCTTGCTCCATAATACTGCCAATTCGATTTTGTAATGGATTATGATATTTTTGTTACTCTATTTAGCAATATATTTTTGAATGAATTCATGTTTTGAAAAGGTGAGAACTAAGCCAGTTTTATGGCTCTCCTTGCTTGTGCCTTTTTTGTTTGCAATTGCATTCTTGGGTAAATATTTAATGACTAGAATGACCAAGTCCTGGCTATGTGGTTAAGCCCATTTCATCGTTTTCCTTGTTTGTAAATTTTATGTTTGAAATTGCATACTAGGGTAAATAATCAGTGACCATATTGTCCAACACTTGGCTAGGTGGCTATATGATTGAGTAAGGTGATTTAATTTGGAATTTTACTGTGCATAATAGGTAAAAATATAACATTCATATCAATGGACTCAAAACATTTGACATACAACCTCAACCGAGTTGATTACCAGTATAAGTAGACACCCAAATTAATTCTTCATTTATGAAATTCTAATTGGGAGATAGGCAAAAATGTTTTGTGACATGAAATCAAGGTGACAACAATGGAATATCATTATGTTATAGATTTCGTGTGTTCTTATGGTAATTTGATTTGGTACTAAAGAGCATTGATTTTGTTCTCCCCTTTGCTTATATCTCTGTCGAGAATCAATATTTGAGTCCCAACCATTGTTCCTCATCTGAAAAATCATGTTTATGAAACCCATTAGTTGTATGATGCGATCAAAAGAATTTTCATGATCCCAACTGTGATAGATGTTGCTATAAGTCATTTTTAGCATTCCCAATTGCTATGAATTCACCCTAAAATTATTTTTCTGGCACCCACTAGTCTATGTTTCACTCAACAGTCATATCCCTTGTTGTGTGTTGAAATTCCTTTAAGAATCAAGCTCTATTGGCCATAGTCCAAGTCATGGTCTTGTCTTTCATTTGAATGGTTTGTTGGGAATGCACTTCATATCTAGACTATTTCATTGCATATTTCAAATGCAATTTTACAATGAAGTGATTTGTAGAATATGCCTGCAAATCTCAATGCAATTTTAATGCTCTTACTATTGGATTTACTAATTTGGTTTAGTTATTTTACTCCTATAATAATGCCACATATAGAGGGGTGTTCAATTGAATAATAGGTCTTTGTTACATCTTTCCTTTACCTCTCAATATTACACATGAATCACCTTACCTAAATTGTATACAATATTCCAAAATGGATTAAGAGTATTGATTTTATTAATTAGGATGAGAGTTGTTACCTCATGTTCAAAACAAAAAGGATTGTTTATGAATGAAGCATGCTTTAATGAGCTCATAGAGTTTCCCTTGGATTATGAACAAGAGGTGAAATGTTTCCTTTTCATCATCCAATGTAAAAGAGACACCTCATAATATCGACATTTCTCTTTTCTCTTCCTATAGCTTTTAGTGATTGGAAAAGACATTAAGATCTAAAATTCTAGTTGGTTGTTGCATCCCCTTGCATGGAGTACTACATGATATAAGGTTTGTTAAACAATGCAAAAATATTCTCTAATGATGGTGCAACGTGTTACAAGAACTACTAATAAGTTTGGTGATTGGAGGAAATGGATAATGATTTTGATATTGGACAAGAATACACGTTTATATGCTCTTTGAAGTAACTATCCCATATTCATCCATAAATCCAGTATTTAGTGGTGCGACTTATTGGTATCAAAATCCAAAGAAAAGATATGAAAATAAGAGAATTCTAAGGATATCAAAGCTAAGAAAAGTAGAAAGATAAAGTATGCAGTTTCTCAATGCAAGTTAAATTTGTTTTATGAGCTTTGGAAAATGGATGAGAATTGTATAGCTATGCATTAGGATTATGAAGAGAAAATGTGTTGGGTGTTTGGAGAAAATTTTAATTTGTGCAAGATTTAAGATTACTTTGTATAATACCTTTGCATCCCTTGACATGTTGAGTGTTTTTTCCAGTCACACCTTTCAGGTGTGACCGTTGATTATATTTTCTCATTGGTAAAAAGGACATGATTCTTTAATTAGTTTTGGTATGACTTGTTAAGATTCTATATGCTTAGCTAGATATCATTAGTATTCAATTCAATTTCACAACAATAGAATATGAAATATCATTGAAAGAAACACAATCACAAGATAGACACATATTTATCTTGGGAAACCCTCTAGGGGAAGTAAACCCAGCAAAAAATCCTATATATAGATGTATCAAAAGTACAAAGATAAAACCCCAAATAGGTGCTCCTTCTCCTTGTAGATATCTCTCTCTCTCTCTCGCTCTCTTTCTCTCTCTCCTATGCACTATACACAAGTGAGTGAGTGTGTTTAAATGAGGAACACACCTCCTCTATTTATACTTTATCTTCCACTTGAATTTTTCCCTTACATGTCGACCCCAACAATCTTATTGGGCCAACATCACATAGGAAGACACAAAACAATATAATATTACATTATGGAAGGTTCTATTGACCCGAATTACAATGGAGGTTTTACCTCATGATTCTATGATGACCAAATACAATAGTAACATCCTGACGGAGGAATAAAACATCTTCAATAGGTTACAAAAATAAAATGCATTCAGAATATTCTTCAAAGTTACAATATTTGAGCACTCCCCCTTAACGAGAAGGGAATTCTGCTGACAACAAAAAAATTAGATGTAGGAGCAAGGAGAGAGAGAATATTCAACATTATCGAGGTGATACATATATATGTCATTGGAAGTTTTAAACAATCATCAACAATTGAAACAATTACTAGAACATATTCAACATATTTAGTACTGGAGAATCATATTCTACAACACTGAGTCTTCATCTTTGATATTCATCTTCTGTAGCACTCGAACACTAGATCATCTCTAGCAATACTTGATATTTCGATCAACAAAATAATCATCTGCAACAACACTTGATCTTCCGATCAACAATATTGTCCTCATCAACAAGATAACATGCAACACACATGATCCAATTATGGGATGATCAACCCTTATCACTTTAGGACATAAGTCCAAGGATGATGCAATCCACACATGATCCAATTACAGGATGATAATTCCCTATCACTTTAGGACATAAGTAAAAGGATGATGCAATCCTCACCTGATCCAACTATGAAATGATTCACCCCTATCACTTTAGGACATAAGCCCAAGGACGATGCAATCCTCACCTGATCCAATTACGGGATGATCAACCCCCATCACTTTAGGAAATAATTCCGAGGATGATGCAATCCTCACTTGATCCAATTACGAGATGATCATCCCCTATAAATTTATGAAATAAGTCCAAGGATGATTCAATCCTCACCCAATCCAATTATGAGATGATCGACCCCTATAAATTTAGGACATAAGTCTAAGGATGATGTAATCCTTACCTGATCCAATTACGGGATGATCAACCACTATCACTTTAGGACATAATTCCAAGGATGATGCAATCCTCACCTGATCCAATTATGGTATGGTCAACCCCTATCACTTTATGACATAAGTCCAAGGATGATGCAATCCTCACCTGATCCAATTATGGGATGATCAACCCATATCAATTTAGGACATAAGTCTAAGGATGATGCAATCCTACCACCTCATAGAGACAAAATTATACATATCAATTTAGGATTGATGTCCAAGGATGATACAATCCCTCTCCAACATCATCAACCTACTCCCCCTTTCGAGGAGGGTTTTCAACATCATCAACCTACTCCCCTTTATGAGGAAGGTATTTTCGAAACACACCAAGCTTGTCACATAAGTATTCAAACTTTACTCAAGATAGAGGCTTGACCAACACATCAACAACTTTCTCATCGACACTCACATACTGGAGCTTTATAGCTCCGTTCTGGACCATATCCCATATGCAAAAATACCAATTTTTTATTTTCTTTGATTTGTCATGGAACACTGGGTTCTCTTCCATATTTATACATCTCTAGTTGTCACATAGGATCACCGTGGTATCCAACTCTAGGTCAAATAAACTGAAAATCAACTTCTGAAGCCATATGGATTCACAACAAGTAGAACATGATGCTATATACTCTGCTTCAGCTGTGATGAGAGAAAAAATGGATTGATTGCTGCTAAAACATGAGATCATGGTAGATCCTAGACAATAACATCCACATGAGGTGCTCTTCCCATCTGAGGAACTTCCATCCCAATCTGCATTTGTATAACCATACAATCTGTAGTCATGATCTCCAACATAGTATATACCAAAGTCTATAGTACCTTTCAGGTACCTCATCACATGCTTTGCAACTATTAGGTGAATACGACTAGGTTTATCTAGATACTGATTCAGGGTGTTGACAACAAAGCATATATCTCATCTGGTATTCGTCAGATGCATCAATGAACCAATAATATGTATGTATTGAGTCACATCCACTAACTCTCATGATTCATCAGATAACAACCTCAGGTTGTTATGTGGCCATGGATTTACAATCCAACATATTAGTTTTTTTTTAATATTTCCACATCATACTTTCCTTGGTTGAGAAAGATTCCTTTTGGGATTTTCCATTTATCTAGACCTAGAAAATAATGCAACAATCCAAAATTATTCATCTCAAATTCTTCAGCGAGCTTCTTCGTGCACTCTATAATTTGTTGCTTATTTCCTCTCAAAAATAAGTCATCCACATACAACAAATAATATGGCAGGTTCATCATGCATAACCTTAAAGTAAAGGTCAGGGTCGGATTTACTTTTGGTAAAGCCCAAGCTCTTAAAAAATATATCTATCCTTCCATGCAAAGCTCTAGGAGCTTGCTTTAGTCCATACATAGCCTTCTTCAAATTACATATGTGAGTCCATCTGTCTTCAACTTCAAATCCTTGTGGTTGTTCTATGTACACTTCTTCCTCAATAACACTAGTCAGGAAGGATGTATTCACATCCATATGGTGAAACTCCATGTCATCATGGATTCAAGTGCCATTATGGTTCTAATGGAAGTGTACCTTTCTATTGGTGCAAACATTTCTTCATAATCAATTCCCTCTTTCTGAGAGAATCCTCTAGCCACAAACCTTGCCTTGTATTTTTCAATACTTCCATCAGTTGCATGCTTTATCTTGTAGATCCACTTGGAAAATACCACACTCTTTCCTTTTGGTTTTGGAACTATATCCCAAACATCATTCTTCATTATTGATTTGTATTCTTCCATCATTGCTTCTACCCATTCTTTCTTCTGTACAACTTCTTCATAACTGGTAGGTTCTTCATCTACAAGATCACACATCAAAGCTACATAGCTGGAAAATCGATTTGATCTCTTGCTTACTCTTATGGATCCTTCTGGAGCTCCATACTTATTTGCTTGTTGTATAATTTCTCTTACCCAAGCAAGCTTTTCTTTCATGATATATTCATAGTAGGAGGTTCTTGAGGTTCTAGCATATCATGTTCCTATGATGTTTCTTCTTCAGGGGAGCGTGCAACTTCTATATTTCAAGGAGATGCATCTTATTCATATACTTTTTCATGTTGACACTTTCTTGATCTCTTGATAGCTATTTCTTCATCAAATGTGAAATCCCTAATAATTTCCATGTGATTGAATAATTGAATGTATATTTTGAAGGCTTTTGAGACTTCATAGTATCCAACAAATATTCCCTTCTTTTCGGAAGGGTCCGAATTAGTTCTATTTTCTTTTTGTATGTGAACATATATTGGGAAACTAAATATCTTAAGGTGGCTTACTTCAAGATTATTTCCTGTGAATATTTATTTTGGATTCTTGAATCCAAGGGAACTATGGGATAATATATTTGGTACATAAACTGTTGTTCTTGCTGCCTCAAGCCGTAGATGCATAGGAATATCTTGATCATGTATAATTGTCTTCACTGCTTCCATAATGGTTTGATTCTTTCTTTTTGCAACACCATTCTGTTGAGGATTGTAGGGAGTGGTTAGTTCCCTCTTGATTCTAGCTTATTTACAAAAGGATTCAAACTCTTTTGAAGTATAGTCTCCACCATTGTCTATTCTGAGTATCTTGATTCTTCTTTCTGAATGATTCCCTATCAAGGCTATGAATTCCTTGAATTTTTCGAATACTTTATCCTTTGTTTTCAAGAAATATATCCATGTCTTTATTGAATAGTCATAAATAAATAATATTCATAACCACTCAAAGATGTGTATGACATTGGACCACATACATTTGAATGAATTAATTCTAACATACCTTTAGTCTTTGTTTCACTCTTCAGAAATGGATTCTTGATATTCTTTCCTCTTGCACATCCTTTGCAAGTGCCTTCATAATTGATCTTCAAATATGGTAAACCTATTACTACTTTGCTCACATGGAGTAGTGATTTGTATTTGATGTGAGAAATCCTATTATGCCATAGTTCACTTGGGCTAGTGGTCTCATGAACAAGGGTTGTTTCCAAATGTCCATTGAGTTTATATATTCTTGCTTATTCTTCAACGATGACAACTACACCTTCAATTTATTTCCCTTTGGGCCACATAAGTACGTATCCATCTATAAATGAAACCCTATATCATTTCTTATCTAATGTTGAGATAGAAAGTAAGTTATTCTTCAAACCTAGTACATATAATACTTCCTTCATCTTCATGGGGGTTCAATAATAAAGCTTGTAACTTGCTTCACCAATACCTTTGATAGGATATTGATAGTCATCTCCTAATGATACTTTCTGAGGAGAGTTCTTCTGTTCAAGTTTTGACGTAGTTTTCTTTTTTCCTGTCACGTGTTTTGAAGCACCACTATTAATAAGCCATGTATCTTCTCCAGGTGTCACAGACCCAGAGAGTGCAGAGAATAATACATACTCTTCTACATATTCGTCTTTTGATTGTTTTCTTTGAGGTCCTTCTTCCTCTTCCTCTTCCTCTTCCTCTTCCTCTTCAGCTAGGTGTGCATAATGTCTTTTGTTGTTCTTCTTGTATTCTTCTTTCTTCAATGGACAATTTATGGAAATGTGTCCTGTATTGTGACAATGGAAACATTGAAAGTTGGAGTAATATTTTGTTGGAGCAGGGTCCTGCAGCTACAGAAGAAGCTGCTAGTTTTGGCGGAAAGATGTAAGTTTTGGCGGAAAGAGAACAAGGCAGAGCTACGATGCCGTAGCACGTTTCCAGCTAGAGAGCAGAGTCGGAAACCATGACTTTTGGGATAGAAAATTCAAGAAGGCAACGGTACCTGAGCGGTCGAGAGAAGAAATCTCAACCACTGCATTGAAGGCAGCGGCAGAAGACAAGAGGGCTCAGCGACCCTCATAAAGAAGAAGGAGCAACGAGGCTCAAGCATTGAAGGCGAAGGACAGAAAAGAGAAGCGGTGCATAGTACCCATGGTCAGTGCCGGGAAGCATGGAAGACTGCAGAGAGCTGTGGTGTGATGGGAAGCGGCTACCTTAAGGACAGAGAGGACCGACTGTCACTATTTAGGGTTTGGGTTTACTGTTGGGACATGCCCACAGTGTTGTAATGGCGAGACCTTCGGGCCGCCTATAAAAGCTTGCATTTTGTATTGTAAAGGGTTAGCTAATCAGTCAGTTAGCCAGTTGGTTGGTTCATAGGATGAGTCGTTAGTTGGTCAGTTGAGTATTTTGAGTAGACTCAGGAGTCAGTCAGACAGACTGTGTTGTAACGATCCAGACACCTAGCTTGTCTGTGAGTCATTTGAGTCTGTATGTAACCATCCACAAAGGGGAAAGAGAGGGAAGGATATATTGAAAGAAAGGCAATATAGAGATAGAAATAGACCAGAGATCTAGAAGAGATCTCGCGCTGCATATGCAGTGCAACAGACTGTGCTAACTTCCCTCAAGATATATAATAGAAGCACAGTTTGGTGGACGTAACTCCCATCCTGGGGGCGAACCACGTTAAATCTGCGTGCTATGTGTTGTATGAATGTGATTGTATTTGCTTATTGTTGCTGGTTATCATGCATATAATGTTAGTTGCAGTAAGTGAATGTATGTATTGTTCAGATCATGGTAATGCAGGAAGGTAGAGATAAGTTGAAGTATTTTAGTAAGTTGCTTAAAGACTCCTTTACGTCTCTTTATAACGACCATTTACTCACAATATAACTTCTAGGAAGTAGATTTTCGCACCGTGACACAGTCAATGCTAAGAGTGCAAAGTCGTAGTGGTAAGATATCGCAGAGAGGCGATATCGCACCGGCAGAGGAGCTGCGGTGCGCGTTACTGCGAGCTGAGGACTTAGCGTTGAGGGAAGGTTGGGTGTCTCGCGGTGCGCAGAGATGCGATAAGGTTGGGGATATTGTGAGTAAGTGGAAGTCGTGCGACGTGGGAAGAAACCGTGCGACTTGCACGTGGATAAGGATCGCAAGGCTAAAAGTGCTGTGAGTAGAAGGGGATGTGCGATGCGCAGATATAGCTGACCTTGTGACTCACAGGAGTAAGAAAAGAGACATAGGATGCTCAGAACCTGGTCCAAGACACTTGAGTCTTGGCCAACCCATTAGATTCACTCCGGGTGAGACTTCAGATCACTTCACGGTCTATTGCCGAAAGGGCCAGTGAGTTAGGGGTGTTGTTGATTGGTTATAGTAAACCCGGGTCTGCCCATGCAATCAACAAATGGTTCCATTGCCGGTTTAAATGACTGGGATTCAATGTTCTGTTGGCATCCTACCAGAGAAGAGTTTCACCAGTGCCTGGATTCAGACTTAAGGGAGTTCACCAAGAAAGAGAATAGGAGTCCGAGACTAAGCACAGAGGCCTGGTTAGAAAAGCATATCGGTTCAGACATACACGCTATATTTTTTACAACCTATGGAAATGAGCTTTTCGACTGGTTATCCAAGTTGACAGGTGAGAATACATTCAAGAAGAAAAGACACATTGTCTGGACACCGGAGCTGATTCAGACCGTGCAGAACCTCGACAATTCGATTACGAGAGCAGTGGACTTCTGGCTGACGAGTGTGCTAGAAGGCTTTGTTACAGAATTTGCAGTTGACCAGAGAAAGAGCTTTAGCGCAGCTGAACGATACTTCTTCAGAGGATACCGTGGTAAGTACCTAAGATCTCTAAACTTGTCCCTTAAGATGCTGTTATATGAAAAAGGAACAATGGATCTAGTCTCAGATGAATAAGTAAAGATAGTAATGTCACAAGAGTTTGAAAGTGATTTTGATGACATTGGACGAACACGTAGTGGAAAGAAGTATAAAGTAGATTTTAGTTTTCCTGTATTTGAAGACAGTTCAGACAGTATTAGACAACAGAGCCCTAGCACCACAGAAGAACCAGAGGGGGGTATCCCTTACCACCCCTATACTCCACAGAAGCAGACGGGGACTCAGAATAACCCCGTCGGTACTCCATCTAGTAGCTCACAGTCAGTACCTACTCCCGCTACAGCACCTTCACCTACACCGCTGAGTGGTAGTACCCCAGTCAGTCAAAACCCACCACAGAGAAATAGAATGGGAGACAACATGAAGCTACCTACTTTTAAAGGTACAGGAGCAGAAGACCCGGAACAGCATTGGTTCCTATGCGAAGCTATGTGGACCATTAAAACAATCAACGATGATAACCTTAAACTTGTACACTTGGTCACCACACTCAGAGACAGAGCCTTGACGTGGTACATAAAGTACACTACATTACCCAAGATGCTTGCCCAGGTCAAGAACGCCATGATTAAAGAATTTAAGAAACCTAAGTCTGAGTCTCAGTGCATTACAGAGCTTAAGGATATTAAGCAGCTACCATCAGAGTCGGTATGGGACTTCGACCAGAAATTCAAAGCTCTTATAGACCAAGTAAGTTTTGAGTTTGTGCCACAGCAGCATAAGGAATGGTTTATTGCAGCACTGCTCCCTCATATCAGAATGCCACTAATGCAACATAAACTTACTACTCAAGATGAAGCGCAGGAGATGGCAATGAAACTAGAGGCTTCACCTTTAGCAGAAACCAGTACAGGCATGACAACTCTACAGACCCAGTTGGCCAACCTCACGTTACAGATACACGAACTTAAAAAAGGGAAAGAGGTTATGCAGGACATATGGTGCATAAAGTGTAGAGCACAGGGCCATAGTAAAGATAATTGTCCAGTCTTTGCAGAATATTTAGCGTCAGGGGCTCCTAACCCCTTACCACGAACACAAGGGCCATGGTGTGAAATATGTAAAACATAAGGACATCCACCTTAGCAATGCCCTTTGCTTCAAAAGTATGTACAGACACCTAAAAACCTATATTGTATCTTTTTGCAAATTCGTCGAGCATGATCAACAAGACTGCCGAGCTTATGATCTCATGTCAGAAAGAACACATGATGTGTACAGAGTCCAAGCAGACACACAGGGTCCAGCAATAGGACCACAGCCGGATCAGACGTATGGAGGCCGTGGAGGAGGATTCAGAGGACGAGGCCATGGAGGAGGCTTCGCACGAGGAGAAGGCTTTGGCCGAGGAGGAGATTTTGGCTAAGGTCGCGGACCAGTCACTTGTTATAATTGTGGAATCACAGGACACTATGCTAGGGATTGTCAAAACACCACTACTACTTGTAACTACTGCAAATCTTATGATCATACCATAGAAGAGTGTCCTATCTTGATAGCTAAGATCAGATACCCCAAGCCCGCAGCACACCAGAACATCCAACTTATCGTTGCTGAGAAGGCAGAACCAGAACCAGCAGTTAACATTGTGACTCGGAGCGGTGCTTCCACCAGTGGCACATCGCAGGAGACCGGAAAGAACATAAGTCAGGGGTGGGTGCACAGAGCTCCTAGCAAAGCACCAGCACTCGACCTACAGAAGAATAAAGAGACCTTTCATGAAGCCAAGGCTTCCTTTGACGAACCTACACCATCAGGACCGCAGGTACTGCCATCTAGGAGCGTACCACAGCAAGTACCTTGTAGCGATAGCCCTGAGCAGGCACAGCAGGCTACCACATCGGGAAGATGTGACTAGGATGAATCGACAGGAAGTGTACAAGCCTTCCTGCACAGCTGCTTGAAACTCCTGAGAAATGATAAAGTTGTCAGTGAGCTACAACGCATGACAGATCAGTATTAGCAACCCTCTCTCTCGGGCAGTGCACACCGTGCTGTCCATAATATTACAAGACATGCAAGGACAGGAAGAGAGATGAAATTCACAGCGCAGATTGGTGAATTTGAAATGGATGAAGTTGTCTTAGATCTAGGATCAGAGGTGAATGTTCTAACTAAGAAAACATGGGAACAGATGGGTAGCCCTTAGTTAGCCCTATCACCTATCCACCTGAGATTAGCTAATCAGCAGCGAGTATCACCATTGGGTCGACTACCGCAGATGCCAGTTGATATTGACGGAGTTCATACTTTTGTGGACTTCGAGGTTATAGAAATCATTGGTGATAGTCGACCATATCCAGCACTATTAAGTATTGATTGGGCAATTGGCAGCAAAGCTGTCATTGACCTAAAGAAACGACAAATGACCTTTGTGGATGCGCAGATCCGGGTCATCGCACCGCTGGATCCTTACCAAGGCCCTAGATATATTGAACCCATCCGAGCAGAGGAAGAGGCACATAACATCGATAGTCTCTACCAGATGACTGCAAACCAGAATGACTATATAAATCCAACCGCAGAAGGGCATATTAGTTGGCGATGCGACAGCTCATGCGCATCGGATTCAGATGTTGGTCTCGAAAACTGGCAGAACAGACTTTACGAAGTCTCATCGCACAGATGTGCGTTTATAAGTAAGTCACTGCGATGGATTGGCGCCGAGATCGCTAAGACCCCATCATATCATGGTCTGACGGATATTCAGGATTTTTTTGAACAGTTTGAGCAACAAATTCCTCATGAGCAGAGGATCACAGCTATGGACCTTGCAGTTCGCGCCACACCTGCAAGATGGTGGTATGCGCATAAAGAGAATATCGCATCATGGGATAATATGAAAAGACTGATGGCGATCAGATTTTCTGATGACAGAGAGTATGTTCAGCAGAAATACACAGGAGAAACTGACCCCAGGATACACATTCAGACATGTGAACAGAACTGGTCGGACATTCCATAGGATGAATGGGTTCATAGATTCATTCACACATTGGACACAGTTCCAAGGAATTGGTATACAGAGACCGAGCTGGGCAAGGGAACAACCACATGGTCACTGATGACAGATAGCTTCCTACTCACCTTTGCGTTTGAGTCAGAACATCCAAGTGTTGCGCAGGCCCTAGACATAATCAAGACAAATTTTTTTGAGGATCACACCATCTCAGTACCAGTCCAACCTGAGTGGAATATCCAGCTAGAAGAGGCGTTGGAATGTTATAATTTTACATCAGAATCAGAGGAGGCGGATGAGGATCCTCGCAATACCAACATTCCCGAATCAGAAGGCACTCGTGATGTGGAGGGACCATAGTTAGAGATTCCAGCGATCACCGAGCCCATCAATATTAAAAAGATCAATATTGGCACAGATGCAGAACCTAAGTTTGCCTCTATTGGAGACTACTGGAATGATGAAACAGTCGGCCACATTGCAAATCTGTTACATGACTATCAGGACCTATTTCCCACCAAGTTCACAAAAATGAAGGGAATAGTTGGAGACCTGGGAGTCATGAGGATACCATTAAAGGAGGATGCTAGACTAGTTAAGCAGTGCCCATACAGATTGAATCCACGCTACAAAGAAAAAGTAAAGGACGAAATTGATAAAATGCTAGTAGCAGGCATCATCGAGCCAGTAGAGGAAAGCGAATTGGTTAGCCCTATAGTAGTGCAAGAGAAGAAAACAAAAGGGGACATCAGGATCTATGTTGATCTGCGAAAACTCAACGATGCATCACTTCATGATCCATTTCCAACACTGTTCACTGATGAAGTGCTAGACAACGTGGGAGGACAGGAGGTTTACTCCTTCACCGATGGGTTTTCAGGCTACCATCAGATCAGAATACATACAGAAGACCAGTCCAAGACCACCTTTGCAACAGAATGGGGCTCGTTCCAGTATACGGTAATGCCCTTTGGTCTTAAGAATGCACCAGCTATATTTTCTAGAGTAGTAATTGCTGTATTTAAAGAATACATTCATAAGTTTTTAGAAGTATATTTTGACGATTGGACTGTATTTGGGTTAATTGATAAGCACATAGGTGATCTAAGACTAATGTTAGAGAAATGTAGGCAGTACCAGATTTCTCTAAACTTGAAAAAATGTATATTCTGTGCACCATTTGGTATCTTGTTGGGTCACATTGTTTGCAGACAAGGCTTGATGGTAGACCCCGCCAAGATCACTATCATTGTAAACCTTCCAGCACCCAACTCAGTCAAGCAACTAAGGACAGTACTTGGTCATACCGGGTATTACAGAAAGTTCATCAAGGGCTACGCAAAGATTACAGCGCCGATGGAGAAATTGCTCAAGAAGGATGTAAAATTCCTATGGAACGAGGAATGCCAGCAGAGTCTAGACATACTTAAGGAGAAGATGGTTATAGCACCCATCCTAGTATTTCCATACTGGACTAAGCCTTTCCATGTACATGTGGATGCATCCGGCATCGCATTAGGAGTCGTCTTGACCTAGCCAGGAGAAGGGGATCTTGACCATCCCATCGCATATTCCAGCAGAAAGCTATCCACAGCGGAAAAAAACTACACCACAACAGAAAGGGAGGGCTTAGCTATGGTATACGTGCTGCAGAAGTTCAGGCACTATCTATTGGGTGCCTCGTTTAAAATGTTTACTGACCATTCCGCATTGAAGTACCTAGTCAATAAACCAGTGTTATGGGGGAGAATCTGCAGATGGTTACTCCTCTTCCAGGAGTATGATTTTGAAATCATTGTGAAACCAGGAAGACTGAATGCAGGACCGGATCATCTGTCGCGGTTAGACTCAGGAGAAGAGCCCAGTAACCTAGAAGACAATCTACCAGATGCACCGTTGTTTTCCATACAAATTGCAGATGAGTACTATGCCGACATTATTCAATTCCTCACCACAGGAGTAGCACCTGATGACTTTACTAAGCAGCAAAAGAAACATTTGGTTGTGAAGGCAGCAGACTTCACCCTCATTGTAGGATGCCTATACAAGTTAGGCCCGGATGAAGTTCTACGCAGATGTGTAATGCAGCATGAAAATGACGTTATTATCAAAGAGGCTCATTCAGGAACCGCAGGAGGTCATTTCGCTGGAAAACCGACTGCGTAGAAAATCTTAGAGGCAGGCTTGTGGTGGCCTACATTGCATAAAGACACTAAGGACTTTTGCAGAGGCTGCGATATCTGCCAAAGGGTAGGAAAACCCTCGCGACGCAATGAAATGCCGCTGCGACCGCAGGTCATGTTGCACGCATTTGACAAATGGGCTATAGATTTTGTGGGTCCAATCAACCCACCAGGGAAGTGCACTGGTGCGAGATATATTATCACTGGAATAGAGTACCTCACCAGATGGGCAGAGGCCACAGTAGTAAGAAATTGTGATGCTGCTATAGCTGCACAGTTCCTCTTTGAAAACATCATCAGCAGGTTTGGATGCCCAGTAATTTTGATGAGCGACCAAGGTAGACATTTCTTGAATAGTACTATTGAGGCATTAACAGACGAATTCCAGATCCAGCACCATAAGAGCACTCCCTACCACCTGCAGGCTAATGGTACAGTAGAGGCCTTTAATAAGATTTTAGAAAATGCTCTTACTAAGATATGTAATAGCCAGAGGAATGATTGGGACCTCAGAGTTAACGCTGTCTTATGGACATACAGAACCACATGCAAGAAACTTACGGGACACACACCTTTCAGCTTGGTATATGGACAAGAGGATGTTATGCCTATGGAGTATATTCTCCCCAGTTTAAGAATCGCTCAGATTGCCGAGATGACTGATACAGACACAATTGAAGCAAGGTTAGCACAGCTGCTTGCCCTAGAAGAAGACAGGCTCATTGCTGGATTCCATCAGAGAGTGCAGAAGGCCCGAGAAAAAGCTTGGCATGACAGACACATTAAGAATAAAACTTTCCAGACCGGAGACCTGGTGCTCCTCTATGACAGCAAATTCATCAAGTTCCCAGGGAAGTTTAAGACCCATTGGCTGGGACCATACCAGATCCAACAAGTTACAGAAGGAGGTGCCGTTCAGCTCAGCCAGCTGAACGGGGAGCTCTTGCCCACATGGATTAATGGCAGTAGGCTTAAGCTCTATAGTGACAGCCTCCCCACCCCTCAGCCCTAGCATGAACAGTTCAGGATGGTGCAGATGTCCAGTGTAGTTGAAAGGAGGCATCGCACCGGGAATGAGTCTACACCCGGAAAAAAAAAAAAATAAAAAAAAAAAATATATATATATATATATATATTTAACACTGTTTGTTTGCGCAGGTGATGCGGAGTTGCATCACAGCAGTAGGATGTTTCCCCCTGCCACGTACCCAGTTTGCAACCGACAGTGGGCTAGTCAAGTCACTATCTGATAGGTAGTTAATGAAGAAATGACCGGTATCCCCTACCGTAGATTTGGCAGCAGTATATTAAATTTTTCCAGATTTGGTAAATCTCCGACGACACCAGTGCCTGGATATGCACGTTTTGAGGGACACGTGATCAGATCTCAGCAATTATGACAGATCAGAATGACGGGTAGGGTCTTGTCCAAGTAATTATGATGACCAACGGGGTTGACCCAGGAGGACCGTTGCGTTCAGTAGTATGCCTTCAGCATAAAAGCAGACATCCCTCAAGTAGGAAGGGTACAGTTGCCAAATCTCGAGAGCTATGCAAGGTAGTGCTCAGTATCCCTTATGCAGAGCCAATTAAGTTGCAGAGTACAGTGACTTCCAGAGTTCGAAGCCACTGCACGCCCAGAGTATTGAGCCAAGCGAATTCTGACTGAGGCCGAACCTATAGAAGTCAAGTTTAGAAAGAACGTACTGGCCGTGCGTTCGCCATGACGGCGCCACCCAAGGTTGTGAAATTAGAGACAGCACAAGTTAGATAGTCACTAAGGATGAAGAGTCAAGCACCAGAAGTAGAAGTTGTCACTAAAGTCTCTGCTAAGGAGAAGAAGAACGCCGAGCCGATCACTGAAGATAAGAAAGTAGAGCAGAAGAATGATGAGAAGAAATTTCCCGTTAGGAGAAAGGTAAAAATGAGAAAAAGAAAGCAACGAGAGAAAATCGCTGACCTATCTGATCAGCTAAGAAAAGCACGAAAGATTGCGAAGGTGCTAAAACAGAAACCTGAGGGTCATAGGTAGCATGTGGATCTGGCCCACTTCGAAGAGCAGAGAAGTGGAAGAAGACTGCAAACCCAATGGAGGGGAGACTTCCAGGACGAGGACAAAGGCTTGTTCTCGGAGCGGAGTTCATGGATTGCTTCTTCTCCATCCACGAGACTCTAGATGGAAGGAAATGTTTGAGAAGGCTGGAAGATACAGATTTTCCTTGTGATAAAAGTTCTAACCCAGATAAAAAGGAAAGGATATCTGTGGAACACTTCTCAAACACTAGAGCGCTCATAGAGAAGCAAGAGTGAAGAGAGCGAAACCATGACTACGGGCAGAAAGGATAAGAGAGCCCAGTGAACTAAGTTACCAAAATTCCAAGAGAACACGCCGAGGAGATGAAGAATGAAGTCGCAGGACTTCAAGGAAGGTTACAGCGCACTTCGCGGGAGGCGAAGGATAAGTTGCAGCAGGAGAAGCCTGTTGCAGGTGGCTCGAGGACGATCCACAAGTAAGTGTTAGGGGACTGTTGGAGCAGGGTCCCGCAGCTACAAAAGAAGCTGCTAGTTTTGGCGGAAAGATGTAAGTTTTGGCGGAAAGAGGACAAGGCAGAGCTACGACGCCGTAGCACGTTTCCAGCTGGAGAGTAGAGCCGGAAACCATGACTTTTGGGATAGAAAAGTCAAGAAGGCAACAGTACCTGAGCGGCCAAGAGAAGAAAGCTCAAACACTGCATTGAAGGTAGCGGCGGAAGACAGGAGGGCTCAGCGACCCTCATAAAGAAGAAGGAGCAACGAGGCTCAAGCATTGAAGGCGAAGGACAGAAAATAGAAGTGGTGCATAGTACCCATGTTCAGTGCCGGGAAGCATGGAAGACTGCAGAGAGCTGTGGTGTGACGGGAAGTGGCTACCTCAAGGACAGAGAGGACCGACTGTCACTATTTAGGGTTTGGGTTTACTGTTGGGACAGGCCCACAGTGTTGTAATGGCAAGACCTTCGGGCCGCCTATAAAAGCTTGCATTTTGTATTGTAAAGCGTTAGCTAATCAGTCAGTTAGCCAGTTGGTTGGTTCATAGGATGAGTCGTTAGTTGGTCAGTTGAATATTTTGAGTAGACTCAGGAGTCAGTCAGACAGACTGTGTTGTAACGATCCAGACACCTAGCTTGTCTGTGAGTCATTTGAGTCTGTATGTAACCATCCACAGAGGGGAAAGAGAGGGAAGGATATATTGAAAGAAAGGCAATATAGAGATAGAAATAGACTAGAGATCTAGAAGAGATCTCACGCTGCATATGCAGTGCAACAGACTATGCTAACTTCCCTCAAGATATATAATAGAAGCACAATTTGGTGGACGTAACTCCCATCCTGGGGACGAACCACGTTAAATCTGCGTGTTATGTGTTGTATGAATGTGATTGTATTTGCTTATTGTTGCTGGTTATCATGCATATAATGTTAGTTGCAGTAAGTGAATGTATGTATTGTTCAGATCATGGTAATGCAGGAAGGCAGAGATAAGTTGAAGTATTTTAGTAAGTTGCTTAAAGACTCCTTTACGTCTATTTCTAACGACCATTTACTCACAATATAACTTCTGGGAAGTAGAGTTTCGCACCATGACACAGTCAACGCTAAGAGTGCAAAGTCGTAGTGGTAAGATATTGCAGAGAGGCGATATCGCACCGGCAGAGGAGCTGCGGTGCGCGTTACTGCGAGCTGAGGACTTAGCGTTGAGGGAAGGTTGGGTGTCCCGCGGTGCGCAGAGATGCGATAAGGTTGGGGATATTGTGAGTAAGTGGAAGTCGTGCGACGTGGGAAGAAACTGTGCGACTTGCGCGTGGATAAGGATCGCAAGGCTAAAAGTGCTGCGAGTAGAAGGGGATGTGCGATGCGCAGATATAGCTGACCTTGTGACTCACAGGAGTGAGAAAAGAGACGTAGGATGCTCAGAACCTAGTCCAAGACACTTGAGTCTTGGCCAACCCATTAGATTCACTTCGGGTGAGACTTCAGATCGCTTTGCGGTCTGTCGCCGAAAGGGCCAGTGAGTTAGGGGTGTTGTTGATTGGTTATAGTAAACTCGGGTCTGGCCATGCAATCAACATATTTCCTCTAATTGTTTCCTCTTGTTCTTTGGAACCTCTTGGGAGGTCGATACTCCTTGTGGCTTTTCTTTTTGAAGTTAGATTTACTTCTTCCTCTTTTCGTATGGGTGGATAGTGCTTGATCATCTTCTTTAAGTAGAGCTTCTCTATTGGCTACTCTAGCCTCCTCTTGGATGCAATCTTACCATACAATGTCAAACTTCAAGCTTTCCTTTCTGGCACACATGGTCTATATGAATGAATCCCAAGGTCTAGTGAGACCATTGAGAGCAGTCATAACTAGTTCATCATCATTAAGGGAGTCTCCAATGTGTTAGCACCACATTCGAACTGTTTTAGAGTATTGAAGGGTTTTTGAAGTCGACCATATTTGAAAATATTATGGAGGCACCCTTTAAGTTAACAGGGATGCATGATCATTCGTGATGGAGCGTTAGATGATGAAAGGGTTTGAATCCACAGTGGGGGATCATTCTACTTTTGAAATAAGCAGGAGTGGAAATGAAGTAAAGAGTGTCATGGATCGATGTTTCAGATTTAGGATGGTTAAGATTGACGATGGAAAAACATTTCACGGATCGGAGATGCAAGGTAGAATGAAGTTTTTAAATTTGTGGAGTAGGTTAAATTGGACCAATGTTGGAGGGTTGAGATTGATCCAAAGTTAGATCAGCGGTGCTAAAGTATTCCACGCGGTGAACTTGCTCGAAGGGAGAATCTTTTTCAAATAGCAAAAAGGGTTAATCAATGAGAAAATTGGATGGTTGAGATGAAGGAAGAGATAGATATACGGTCTAAAACAATTATGCGGATTGAACTAGCACGAAGAAAGTTATGATTTCAAAAAGAGGTAGGTGCCGCAAAGATCTACGGTTGTGACAAGAGATCGGGTTGATCAATGGGTGAGATGCATTCTGTAATCAAAATTTGCTCACTCGATCAGATGAAAAAGGATTGGCAAAATGTCAAAGATGTCAAGGTTGAACGGTCCTGATGAAGACTGAGTATAGATCAATGGTTGATGTTGATTTCCCCAAATTAAGCTGTGTAGGTTGGCAGTGTAGAGTTTTGATATGAATATTTTGTATATCAACGGCTTGAATTCAAAGAAAGGTAGATCTATGAGCAAGGTTGATTTCACCAGATTGAAATGCCCATGGGATATGTGGCCCCATCAAACTGGTGAAACATCACGGGTTTGTACACATAGATGATGTCTATGGATTGTGTTTAGATCGAGTGGTGGAGAAAGATCTAGATCCATAAAGGTAGTTTTAAGGTAAATATTATAGGTTAGAGGACCCACTCATGAATGATATGCCTTACTGACAGTTAATTGATTTCCCCCGATGCCATTTGTGACATACCCACAGGAAAAATCATCCCCGCGGAAGCACCATCTTGCCCAAAACTAGATATCCATCCTATGGCTGGAGTGTGAAATTAGAGAGATATCATGAAAATCCAAGATGTGGAGCAACGAATCTGATCTTCACATGAAGCAGGGAAAACACGAAAAAAAGAATTATTCTGATATCGTCATCACAGGAGTGAAAGTGCAAGAAGATGTCCAGTCCATATGCCCTGGAGCATATGGTTGACCATGCAGGGTAAGGCTTGAAGTCTTTTCTGCAGCCAATAATGAAATTCCACAATAGATAAGGTAGTGTGACTATGTCTCCTGTGGGAAAGGAATCCCTCGGCTGATGTGCTCGCTTGTGTTGTCACCATGATACTCGACGATGAAGCGTGCGAGAGTGATAACTTGTCATCCCCATGTCTAGTTTTCGAATCCTATATAAACACCACCTTTCAGAGTCATTGAGGTGTATAGGATGTGTTAGTGTAGAGACAAAGCTTGAAATATCATTCTGCTGGAGTCTCCGAGAATTCTAAGAAGTTTGCAACGGAAATATGGTTTGAGAAACTTTTCAGTCTAGGTGTGTTGCTGGTTGGTGAGCTCGATTCCATGCTCATCTATCACCCTTTTTTTTTACACCAAGGAAGCACCAACCATCAGGGAAAATATGTCCACCACTTTGGGAGATACACCTGTTTCCAGATAGCCATACCTACAACTGCACAATGCCTAGTTTTTCACGTCCCATGGGTGTCCCTCCAAATCCCCCAGATGCAATCATTGACTCCAAAGCCTTGACACATGATGATAGTCACTAGTAGCACTCTATGGGAGTGAATGCTCGTACTGGAGCATCAGGGGTCCAAATTATTCATCATAGCTTTCATGCACCCCATCCACCAACTTCTTCTGAGGTGGTGAGGAGGTTGAAGACACACCCCATCGTATTTCATGTAGGAGAGCATGCCTCATGGGAGGTGAGGAGTACAAGAATGACAAGCCACTGCAAAGGCTTGTTTTTGCAAGAAGCAATGCGACCCTTTTTCAAGTCCCCTCATACAACAGTGTTACCCAGGGAGGGGGAAGCTGTGAAGAATGCTGAACACGGAAGAGATATAAACTCCTTTGCAATATTTGAGCCCATGCAGAAAGATGGCTTTGACCACAGAATGGACACAAAGGGAGACAAAAGGAAAACACGTTGCTGACTCGACACATAGACAAATGGTTCGAGCCCAGTAAAAAATGAGTCACCCAAAAACATCTCGAAACATTTTTTTCAAGGCTAGCGTAATCAAAACCAGAAACGTCGCTCTGCCATCCATACCAAGCACATGCATTTTCTCCATGATGTTTATTTAATATATGTAAATCATGGTGGAGGTGCCACTCCTTAGTCTGTTAGTATTTTGATTATGACTGTAATAGTTTCTCTCCCTGTTTCAATAATTATCCTCTAGGTCTGAAACACTATAAAGGGCTCCCCGTCAAGGGATAAAGGGTTGTGTTTTTCAAGAGCGAAGAGGCTCTCTATTTCAATGGGTTTCAAGTTTTTAGTGGATGAATAAAATTGTAGAGGACTAATGTTAAAAATCTCATCACAGAGATTCCTGTGCCATCATTTTCTTGAATAAGTAATTTCTTTATGTGGTTATTTATCATGTTTTCCACTCCATTTTGTATTTGCTTCCATGCTTGAGCATTAGTGTATATGGGACAGAATTCATATTGCATGCTCTAGGTTCATTGTTCAATCATTGTCAAAACATTTTCTTCTAAAGTCTTGAAGAATTCACCCTGGTTAGGTTCTCTGTTTGATGGGGTTTCTCCTTCTATTTGCTAATCAACCTACTAATACCTCCATATTGAGGAAAGGGTGTCTACCTTGCCTCTGTCCATAAACCTTCGGACTTCCTACCTCCTGCAACCTACTTCAGACCTAATTGTTGAATCCATTGTCCAATGGTCTCCTGTATGATTGTCCCACCAAACTTTATAAACAAAAAAAATGGTTCTATCATAAATTTGACCTTCTGACTGTCTTTGATTGAATATCTTGAATGTAAAAACTTTGTAAATAATGAGAGATCCCTCTCTGACTGTATTAGGTCAGAAATACATTCTAAAGTGGTTTTGATGTTACCTTGGGATTTACCTTTCATAACTTGGGTATATTCTGAGTGTTAACAAAATGGTACCGTTGCCGGGGACGAAGTTTCAAATATTCCCTGGGTATGGATGACATAGTTTAATATTTGATTGTTTATGGTGAATAATGGTCAAACATCAAGAAGGTTGTACATCTTTCACCTGGTGACTCCATTCTCATAGAATCTATCTTTCGGTGACTCCACTCGGGACATGATCCAGAGATAAAGTTTTCAAAGAGAACCGACAGAATCTACTGGGGAAATGAGCTCATTGTAAAAACATGGAAATGTATGATGGAAAGATAAGGTACTCAAGTTTCATTTTTCTCCAAGATGTCTTATCTTTTTTTGTAAATTTTTTCCTATCTTTTCCTAAGCTTGTCAAAACAGTTTTCCATTGTTCGTTGTGCTCAAAACAAAACCATGAATTTACTCCTATATATCCTTCTTTACGATCTGAAAATATTTCATCATCCTGTACATTTGATTTCGATCAAGATATTTCATTTGAAACACATGAAATTAAAGTTCACCCTTGTGAGCCTCATGAAACCACATTTGATAATACATCCATTCCACATAGCATTGTTTCTTCTAATATCCCAAAATGGTACATACCATTTCACTTACCTCTTATTCTTCATGATTTCCCTACAAATCACTACAAGTACCTCCGTAAGTTTGATTGAGAATCCAAGAACCTTACAGCTGAGAAATATTTGCAAGCCTTTGAACATTTCCTAGATCTTTTTGAAGTGAATCATGATGATGTCTGCATGAGGGTTTTTTCCCAATCTTTGCAAGGAGATGTTAAGAAATGGTTCACACACTTGCAACCTAAATACATCAGTACATGGGAAGATATTTCTCACGTCTTTTTTGAAATTTTGGGGTAAGAGAAGGCCATTAGACCAAATACTTTTAGAGTTATATTCCATGAAGAAACAAGAGGGTGAAACCATGTCTAGTTTTAATAGGAGGTTTGCAAGCTTTTACGATAACATGCAAAAATAAATCCAACCTCTTGAAAATGATGCTAAACTTTATTATGCAACTACCTTTCCTCCTGAACTATCATTACTTCTTTTGGAGAGAAAGTCGGTCACATTGCAACACATGTTTGTTGATTCTTTGGAGGCTGAAGACAATATTAGGATGTCTAAAAAAATTTCAGACCAAGACATTGGTGATAATATGGAAAAGAAATTAGAATTGGTTGAGCCACATAAAGAAAAAGAAACATTTTCTGTGCATCTCAAACCTTCTCTTAGTAAACATAGATATGATCAACCCAGTGATACAAAAGAAGATGGTTTTACTAATTTGTTTATTGAAGATTGCAATCAGCCTGTTACAAATTCTGTTAGTGGTGATTTTAAAAAGGATTTCAGTATGCCCATATATGATGAATATGAGGATGAATACTTGGATGTTGTCGCCAAGAAACCAATCGCTTTCAATATGTCTGAATAACATTTAAAGTGGTGTCTCTGGATCAACTCGAAAATGAGACCAACACTACTTATCATGTTATGGCCAATGTTCCTAAAAGCATGTAAAATCCTGTTCTTAACTCAATAATAAACTAAATAATTAAAGGTAGGGCTCTCTCCTTAGCCTTGGATTGAAGAAAATATGACTGTAATCCAAAGTCAAAAGGCTGAAAAAAGAGAGGATAATGAGTGTGCTGAGGGTGACAGTTTACCTTTGTGTTATTCTTCTTTTGAACAGATAAGACAAAGACTTAAAGCCTCTAAACATAAACATAAATTTAAGGATACGAAAATTTTCATGAACCTTTTAGAAGTAGAAGATGAGGATGATGGACAATCATGTAGTCAATCTCAGCTTATGGAAAAATTGGTGGTTTGCAATGAAGGATTGGATCAAAAAGAAATAGGTGAGGGTTCTCAAATAAGTGCTTCTTTAAATATTTCACATTCGTCAATTTCATCTCAAGAAGAAGGGGTTTATTTGCTTGATTATGTTGAAGAACAACATGACATCTCTTTTGAAGTACTTGGGAAGAATGAAGTTGTAAATTCAGAAATATTAAATGAAGTAGCTGATATATCATTTGAAAACAGTCATGAGAAGTCCTTTCAAAGTTCTTTTAAAAAACAGATTAACAGTGTGGAAGATGAGTTGCATTTTATACAGCCTTCTAATGACAAATAAGTGATCGAGTATGTTGAAGGTTTTCATGCTTTTAATGATCCAGTAGCAGAGTACATGGATATATTTTTCTGATGGGGTAGTTGGTTATGTGTTTGCAACAAAGGACATACTTTTCATCATAACCTTTTGCCATTTTGTTCCTATGTTCTAATTTCAATCAAGCATGAGGAAGAAACATAATTATTGGATAAATTGCTTGATTGGCTTCATTGGAAGACATATTTTGCTTGATTGGGAATTTCTGCTCAGTTAAGTAGGATAGGTAGGTAGGCTTGAATAAGATCTACATGGTGAGCATTTGATTCAACAGTTTTTCAGTTTCAATTTCAGTTTCAATTTCAGTTTAGTCTTCAAAGGAGGGATGGGTGACATAGTAGGATTTGTTTGTAGTAGTGGTTTAGTGGATGGTTATAGGTCATAACAAGTTGAGGGTTTTAGAGGAGGATTGGGGACAACCCAATGAATTTGGAACCTAGTCTACAGGGTTCTTTTCTACCTCACAGGGAGTATAGAATCCCTAGCGGAGCTAGCTGTTAGCACCATAGTCGAATTATTTTGGAGTATTGAAGGGTTTGTGAAATTGACCTTATTTGAAAATATTATGGAGGCGCCCTTTAAGTTAACAAGGATGCATGATCATTCATGATGGAGCATTAGATAATGAAATGGTTTGGATCCATGGGGGGGTGGGGGGGGATCATTCTACTTTTGAAATAAGCAGCGATGGAAATGAAGTAAAGAGTGTCATGGATCGACGTTTCAGATTCAGGATGGTGAAGATCGACAGTGGAAAAACATTTTGCAGATCGGAGATGCAAGGTAGAATGCACTTTTTAGGTTTGTGGAGTAGGTTAAATTGGAGCAATGTTGGAGGGTTGAGATTGATCAAAAGTTAGATCAATTATGCTAAAGCATTCTGCGCGGTGAACTTACGTGGAGGGAGAAGCTTTTTCAAATCATGAGAAAATTGGATGTTTGAGATGAAGGAGGAGATAGATCTACGGTCTAAAACAATTCCGTGGATTGAACTAGCATGGAAAAAGTTACGATTTCAATCTGCGAAAAGCGGTAGGTGCCGCAAAGATCTACGGTTGTGATAAGAGATCGAGTTGATCAATGAGTGAGAAGCATTCCCTTATCAGAAGTTTCTCACTCGATCATATGAAAAAGGATTGGTGGAATGTCAAAGTTCTCAAGGTTGAACAGTCCCAATGAAGATTGAGTATGGATCAATGGTTGATGTTGATTTCCCCAAATTAAGCTGTGCAGGTTGGTAGTGTAGAGTTTTGATATGAATATTTTGTATATTGATGTCTTGAATTCAAAGAAAGTCAGATCTATGGGAAAGGTTGATTTCTCCAGATATAAATTCTCATGGGATAAGTGGCACCATAAAACTGGTGAAACATCATGGGTATGTACATGTGGACGAAGGATATGGAGGATGTTCAAATCGAGTGGCGGATAAAGATCCAGATCTGTAAAGGTAGCGTTAAGGTAAATTTGATGGTGGATAGGACCCCCTCATGAATGATCTGCCTTCCTGATAGTTAATTTATTTCCCTTGATGCCATTTGTGACATACCTACAGGATAAATCATCCCCGCGGCAGTGCCATTTCACCCAAAACAAGATATCCGTCATGTGGCTAGCGTGTGAAATTAGATAGATATCGTGAAAATCCAAGATGTGGAGCAACGATTCTGATCTCCACACGAAGCAAGGAAACCACGGAAAAAAGAATTGTTATGATATTGTCATCACAGGAGAGAAAGGGTAAGAAGACGTCTAGTCGATATGACCTGGAGCATATGGTTGACCATGCAGGGTGACACCAAAAGTCTTTTCTATAGCCAATAATGAAATGCTGCAGCATTTAATGTGGCATGACTAGATCTCCATTGGGAAAGGAAACCCTCGGCTCATGTGCTCGCTCATGTCATCACCAGGCTACTCGATGATGAAGCGTGTGAGAATGCTGACCGGTCATCGCCGTGTCCAGTTTTCCAATCCTATATAAACACCACCTTTTAGAGTCATTGAGGTGCATAGGATGATTTAGTGTAGAAACAAAGCTCGAAACACCATTCTACTGGAGGTTTCAAGAATTATGAGAAATTTGCAATGTCAATTTGGTTTGAGAAACTTGTCAGTCTAGGTGTGTGGCTCATTGGTGAGCTCGATTCCATGATCATCTATCGCCCTGGTTTTTAACACCAAGGAAGCACCAACCATCGAGGAAAATATGTCAAACTCTTTAAGAGATACACCTATTGTAAAGGAAAGTTTCCTATTCCTAGGGTTTAAGAGGCCATCAATGTACGGGGATTGAAAGAAAGATGCATATAGTTCTGCAAGTATATATAAGCAAGTTTCAAATACTAGAATGGTTCACACCTTAGCCAAACGAAGGTTGATCCAAGCAGCCATTCAATCCTCTTCCTACTCCTCTTGCTCCAAGAGACCTGTAAAACAAATTATACCTTCCTCAAACCAATATGACAACATATAACAAATGATAATCAAATAAACATGAAATAATGATGTGACTAACATTATCATATGATCATAAATAAAGATTCATCACACATTGAACAATAATTTGGGAAGAAGAAGGACATCACATCTTTATTAATCATGAAAACAAGTACAAATATTTAAAATTTCACTAAGTAAAGAGCGACCGATCGGTAGGATTTCATGTTGGTGTGCCGTTGTTGCGGAAGCTGAAGACACTAACCGGCCGATGTGAAAAGGCTACCGATGCCATGAGGAAAGTTAGAAAATTTTCTAAGTAAATAGTCACCGATCAGAAGAAATAGTGGTTCTGCGAGCCGTTGTTGCGGAAACTAAAACCACTAGCCTTCCGATGTAAAAGGGCTGTCGATGCTGGTCAAAGAACTAGTTCGTCGGTCGGAAGAAGATAGATGTTTGATGTTCCATCGTTGCGGCTGCGGAAGGGATTATTTCACTGATCAGGTTGGGACGCCGATTAGAAGAAGAATGGAGTTGGTGGTCCGCTGTTGCGGCTGGTGATGAACTGTTTCGCCAACAGAAATAAGGATGATGGAGCCGATTAAGCGGAAAAAGAAAGATTGAAAATTTCTCTAAGTCCGAAAAACATCGGCCATCGGAAGCTTAAAGCTGTTTGTGCGCCTGCCGTTGCGGAAGTGAAAGTCACTAACCTGTCGATGGGAAAAGATCGCCGACGCTGATCTGGTTGTGCCGCCAAATCGTAGAAAGATTGAAGATCGCGTTCTGTCGTTGTGGCTGTTTAGTGGATTGTCTTTCCGATGAAAAGTGCACCCGACTGTCGATGAACCACGGAAGAAGTTAGCCGTTTGAGGCCTGAAACCATGGAAGAAGTTAGCTATTTGGGGACCCAAAATGGCAGAAGGATTAGTGGTTTTGAGAGCCGATTCTGCGGATGGATAATTGGGATAAGACCCGATTTAACAAAGGAAAATTTGAGTTTTTCAAAGGGGATTTCTCAGTGGTTTTCAGTGGTATTTCCAGCAGATTTCGACTGCCTTCCAGTGGGATTTTCAGCTGTTTTTCATGATTTATAGTTGGCTGAAGTTGGTACCTAGTCCAAAAGCAGTGGAGTGTAGAAATGCAAAGACTTGGTGAAAGTATTCATTCTTAGAAGTGGTGTGGTTTTCACATCCGGGGTCGGAATGAAGCATGTGGATAGGCGTTGGAAAGCCTATCTGGTAGGGAACAAGGCTAAGTGACCAGAATCTAAGCATGAAGCAACAAAGTGCTAATTATGGCCACTGTTATCCAATGGACAAATCTGGACAATTGCATGCCAGAAGTAGCAAGGACCATGAAGTCAACTCAGCTGCTGTGTGGACAAGGAGTTCCATGCCAGGATGAAAGACTTGAAAAGGGAAGTTTTCCTTAAAACCCTGTCCTGCTAAATGTGTTGCATTTCCCAAGTTCTATGCATGAAATGCATGAGGATATGTATTGCATGCATAGGATATTGCATGTTGGTAAGAATATTGGAAATTATATATTTATAATTAACCACTAATGATAATCATTGTGTTGATGTGGCATTAGTCGAAAAACCAACGATGACATGGACCCGGAGAAATATGTTGATGATGCTGAAAATCGTGACCAGCAACCATATGAGGAAAGGGATAAGGAAACAAGTCCAGGATAAAAGTTGGTGAGCAAATTCTGCAATCTCCTGCAAAGGACCAACCAAATTGGTCACGGCAAGGGTGTAAGTAAGACCCATGCAGGTAAGAGTTTGCTTATGACAAATTCCATGGATTGGTAAAGGTGAGAGACCTCATACCATGAGAATCTTGGAATATAGAAAGGTGTCCTACCTATATATGATGATGACATTGATGATAGTAATGCATCCTATATGAAGTGGACATAGTTAGGCCATGCCTGGTATGTTGAATGCATTGAGATGAATGCATGAGATATTATGAATGACTAATGACTGAAATGATGAATTAATGATAATTCTGGAACTGTTTCAAAGGTTGTTATGAATGCAGGATAGTCATGATCAATTGGCCACCAAAAATGCTCTGTGGAAGAGCAAGGTGGTATGAATGATACGCCTGTGAAGTAAGGAGTATCTAAAAATTTCATTTAATTGCATGAATGATATGACTATACCTTGCAATGTTAATATGATGATGATTGCATGCAGTAAATGAGTTTTGGTAATATTGATGTGACTAACAACTGAAAGTATTTGAATTTTATAAATTCTGAAAATGCTTCAGTAATGGTTGTAGCAATGAAAAGGTTATATGCATCTAGACTTACCAAGTGTTTGGTTGATTGAAAATCATGTTTCAGGTAGATTATTTCGAGTATGGCATTGAGAGGTAAGACCCTGACCAATGCCAGAATCTACCATTTATAAGAAGAGTCTCATGGTTGTAAAAATAGTTGGTATGCATAATAGGTTGTTGAAATTCGAATTGTGAATTTCGGATTTGAGAAATTGTTGACAACCACTAGCCACTATTGGCTTGCATAAGATTGTGTTTGGTTGATTGAAGCTCAGGTTTCAGGTAGATTATTTCGAGCATGGAAGTGAGAGGTAAGACCCTGACCAATGCCAGAATCTACCATGTAAAAGAGCCAAACTTTATGAGAAGAGTCTCATGGTTGTGAAAATAGTTGGTTGTTAAATTTGAATTGTGAATTTCGAATTTAAGGAATTGCTAACGACTACTAATCATTGTTGGATTGTATGAGATTGTGTCAGGAGGGACGCATGGTAAGTGGGTAATCATGTTATGATAGTAAGCATAAAATTATAATGGGCATAGTAATGCTGCTTACAAGAGACCCACAATTGAGCAAGTCAATTTCTATAGTAGATAGAATTGAATTTGATTCCTAATGTCATTGCTTGGTTATGAAACGATCAATTTGGATTGTAGTATTAGGTAATGATTGACTGTTTGGCTATTTGATGAATGTGTCAGGGGTACACACTGTAGGAAGATCATATGTGATGACCTGCAAGAGCCAAACTTCATGGGAAGGTTTTCCCTTGGAAATGGGTTTTGGGTGAAACGCCATGGGACATTTTAGAAATGTCTCGTCTGCACTGCATGTTTGGTAAACAACATGAGTGAGAAGGTATAGATTATGTCGGTGAGACATGTGTGGATATGAAACGTAAAAAGAAGGCTGGGATGGGGGCTTGGTTTGCTTGATAACCTGGTGATTGGAAACCACACAGACAGATCTAGAGGGATGACTTTCTTCTCCACAACCTTGGGATAGCATTGGAAGGGAATGCGGGGCCTAAGGGACTGTTTAGCAGAGAAAGGACTAATTCCTTGTGCTAGGTGTGTGTGGGTGTCTAGTAGTCAGGCTAGTTCTGGTGTAGGTGTTCCTAGCTCTACCATGAGCTCACCAGCGTAGCATTCAGCCATTCCCAACTTTTTGATGTCTTGAATGTGCCTGATACACATAAAAGGAATACTACGATGACAAATGGATAAGTGTTCTGTAACCCTTGCTAAAAATATGCATATTTAATTGTTGAATTCCATATGCAGAACATGTTTTGATTTATTTCCATAATCACCGATTGCTTGAGTCATGAAAGGGTTTCAATATTGATTACACCCTAGGGAGTGGGCGCACTCCTGGTGTCTCAATACTTTATGGTAAAGGATATGAAATGTGATTACCGTTTTAGAGCAATAACGATGATGAGTTTGCTTGTATTGCTTGTGTTGGCAGGAAAAAGGTAAAAGGTAAATGGTTGTTTTGAGGGGTTGCGGAGTAAGGGTTATTATTGATATAAGTGTGTGCTGGTATAAGTGTATATTGGGTTGTGATATGCCTGAGGATCCATAGTAGATCCTAGACCTGGAAATGGTCATGGTAAAGTTCCAAGCCCAGTTGACAAGATTGTGTACTGGCTGGACATTAATTATTTGATGTTGTGGAGTATCCTGTGTGCTGACCTAACATCTAAGTCCATAGGCGATCCCAAGGCTTGCAAAGCGAAGCAGGATCCTGTTGAAGAACAAGGAAATGCACAATACAGATAAGTATTGGATTATTTTTCTTATGAATATACATGTGTATATGATTTGGTTATGATGTTTTAAGCTCTTGTTCTAGAGATAAAACTGATGAAAGTAAACTGAACATGTGAATCTATTCAATGTTGGATATAGGTATCGCTGGAGGCGAGGACTATGAGAGCATCCTAGAGGTGCATGTGGACATGTGACTGTCCTGGAAAGCTCGGGTTGAGCAGTAATGAAAAAGGTGCTAGTAAGACGAGGGAGTCCTAGCAGCCGAGACAAACCATGTGGAGAGACTCCATGGTTTAGAGGTCTGGAATAGACCAAAGACACTAAGTGTCATGACCAAGAGAGATTGGTCCAGCATTCACGGTGAAGTGAAAGAGGCTGAGAGCATGAAAAGCCACTGCGGTGATGTGGGTTCCAGGATGGAACAAAACAAAGAGGGTGAGAAAACTGAAACTAGGTGGTCCACATTGATCATGGCATCAGATCAAAAGTTGTTGGACTTAGCTGGAAGTCTCCTTCAAGTGATTTCCAAGACCCAAGAGAATATTGGGTAGATGCTCAAGATATAGCGAAGGCAGAGTGAAATGAACCACCAGATTTTGCAAGACTCTATTGGTTTGCAAAAGGAGGTGAAAAGCCTTCTGGGAGCAATCAACAAAGGAAAGGAAGGTGGATCAGCAATGGGACAATCGTCCAAGCGACCCGATAAGAAACAGTCCAGGCATGAAGACTCAAAGGAAATTGAGAAGGTAAAGATGAAGCAGCCAATGAGATGCTGGAGATGCAGAGGACATCAATTACACGAGGACTGCCCAATAAGGGAACATGGTGAAGGCAATAGTCGCAAAGTTCCTAGACTTCAGGATGAGCTGGAAGCTGAGGGCTAGTAGGAAAAGTTCATGGAAGCCGAAGGGCTTGGTCTTGAGCGTTCAAAGTAGATGATTGAACGTGGGCCAGATCTGCAAAATTTTGAAATGTTGATGTGCATTTGTATATGTATTGTATATAGGTAATGGAACACCGAGGACGGTGTTATTCCAAGGGGGAGGGGAATGTAACATCCCTCGGTTTTGACCCCATTTGCATGATGTATATAATATAATTAATCGTGGTGAGGAGCTAAAGGCAAATTCCCCACCATCGATTTGGTTGTGTATGTTTCGGCAATGGGGATAGTCGCCGATGGTATATCGTGCTACCCGGCACATTATGGTTGGCATCATGTAAACACGCACAACAATTAAAATAAACCACAACCAGCTACGATAGTGCAACGTTAAATGAAAAGGGCATGGTTCCAAAGGATAAGGGTGTGGGGGATGTCAAACCTTGGTTTATGGGGGGAAAACCCATGTGTTGCCACCTTGTTGTTTTGTCACCTTTCTTATCTCATCCAACCTCTTCCAACCTCTTTATTGTTTTGACTGAGTAGTTGAGGCAGTTATGGCGGCTGGTGGTTGGGGGCAGTTATTGCTTTTGGGAGTGGGGTGATAGGACTGTCAGTCCCTTTCCCACACGCCCACTCCACCCATGACTGCCTTCACTCCACTCTCCCATGAATCCATTCTCGCCATGGTCTATTGGTTCCTCACGTTCTGCTGTTCATCCATGCATAGAGGAGGTTCGGCTTCCTCACGCCAGTTCACTCCCAATGCAGGGATGAACGTAGCAGGAGGTCGCCTCAGTTCCCTCATGCGCTGGTCAGTTTACTGTTGGTCCATCTCCTCATGTGGGGGCTGAGTGAGGAGGGTGTGCGATCTCTGTTCGAGGGATCCTTATGCAGAGGTCGGGTCTGTGTTTCCTCATGCACAGGCAGTGGTTCTGTTGGATCTCACACAGCCAGGAAAGGAGCTGCTTATCGGTGGTCATCCACGTTTTCCACAGGGTGGAATCGGGTATGTTTTCCCCTATGTTTGTGGTTGCTGATACATTTTGGGACTGTTGTATTCCCCATACCATGAGATGTGTTTTTGTTGCACTTTGAGGCTACTACGGACTGTTTGGAGTTTGTCTTCTTCCCTGTTTTGGGACTGTGTATAGCAGCCATCGTTTTCATTGTGAGTTTGTGACTGTTGGTTGCCACATTCGTTGGATGAGTTTCCCATGGCTATGCTAGGAATTATGTTTATTACCCATTATGGACTATGGATTGTTGTCATCATTTCATTGTGTGTTTGTGGCTACAGAAGTACCCTAGTTTTGGGTTACAGCTGAGTTGTTTTGGCCACGTTAGGCCCAAGAACAACTTTGAATTACCCTGTGGGCTTGAGCCTTGTTTCATCTTTGGTTTGGGACTGTCCTTGATTGTCTTTTCCTTCTTCACAGGGATGTGAAGGAATCGTTTTGCTGCGGGTATGCAGTGGTTGTCCCTTGGACTGTGCTGGGTTGGCCGATCTGTTGATGGCCTGAGAAAACCCAGTTGTGTTGGCCTGAGGAATGTGTCCCTTAGCTATGTGTAAGCTTGCATTGACCCTTATCCTTGGAGGATTCATGCCCAGATCGGGGGTGGCAGCGTTGCTGAGAGAATGATGAGCACGCTGGCCTATGGTTGGGTGGAACGTTGCAGCGACGTAGCTGGTTGTGGGAGAAGTTCTTCATCAGAAGATAAGTTACCTTGTCTGTTCCATCTTTGCAATTATATTAATGTCAAATGAATTGTAATGGACATGTTGAATCCTGGAATTGTATGTGTGTTTGCTTCCGCTGTATGATTGAAGAACTATGCATTTGTGTATGCTTGTATGTTTAGCATTCATGTTATGTTTAAGTTTCTTTAATTTCAGCATTGATGTCTTTTGTTCATTTTCATGGGGCTGTTTACCCGTCTTCATGGTGTTCATTGCGTATTTTTCAACGGTTAAGGGATGGGTACGTGACAATTACTCATTCTTTATTGATTATACAGAGCTACTACTCATTTTGCAGCACCATTATGCCATTTTCAAGCTTAATTGTCTGAAATCTCTTATGAGACTATGTTTTAGTCCCTAGATTACTGTGACAAATTAATATGTCGAAGGGAAATATTGTTTTGTTTGAGTGTTTTCAACTAGTCAATGGTCTTCTTCATGCACCGGCTCTCTAGATGAAAGCCTCTCATACTGTATTGACACTTAGCCTTCTCGATTTTCTTCTTTTTCTTGAAACCGGAGGCCCCTTCGGAATATCTATGATTCTCTTTTGGATTCGAATTAGTTCTTTTGGTCTCATTCCTTTTTTTCTTCCCTCTTGTTTTCATATTGTTCAATTCTATCACTAAGAGTGCTAGGTTCCTGGAGGTTTGAAGCACTGCCATTTGAACGAATTTATCTTAATCTTGTATTAAGGACTAAACAAAAACATGTAGAGAAGGAATCTTACAATTAGGGATGGAATATCTTTCAGAATGGAATGTAGAGACAAAGACTGAGTTCTTTTAGCCATTCTTTCTAAGCACTGATAGCACAAGCTGCTCATATTTCCTCTCTAATTCACACTGTTTGCAATGCAGTACTAGTGACTTGTATTTTGTAAAGAATTGTCGAATAGATTCAAAACTGTTGGGTTGTAAAGAAATGAGCTCATTCTCCAATATATCCCCTCAAAGCTCATCTTGTTTTCCAAACAAAGATTCAATGTTTTCACAAGCCTCCTTTAGAGTCCTTAGTTGCTCAAGATGGAACAAAATATCCCAGGAGATATGAGTGCACACAAAGTCGGAGGCCTCATCAAGCTGATTCAAAAAATTGTTATTCTCAACATACTAATGGGGCTCAGTTTCTCTACCCATTTTCAACCTAAATAGACCAAGCTTGTGCAAGGATACCTGCATATCTTCCCTCCAATTAGTGTAGTTGAAGAGTTAAGGATTCAGGGTACGAGAGATGAAGAATCCATCTTTTTGTATGTTGAACACTTAATTACTCAAGAAGCTACATAGGTAACCGCAGATAACACTGCAAAAAACACTTTGATTCGCAACCATGTCAGCTTCAATCCTTTCCACCTCGACGTGTACACTTTCTCCAAGTCTTTCACACTTGGATAGACTTCTATAAACAAAATCTGGAGGAAGCAAGGGTATCGTTCCAGGATTTATGTGGAAACTCAACTTCTTCTAGTGTATTGGAAAAGACTTACTGCTAGCGTCAACAAGTCTCTGCTACCATGTTAAATTATTGAACCATTGATCTACAAGAAAATGAGAGAAATTGTGAAGTAGAATTGTGTAGTGGAATATCAAGAACAATGTAAACTGAACAAGAAAAAATTGAGACAAATATGATAAGAATTGATAAGTTAATTAAAACATTAATTTTCATTATTCCAGCAGTAATACAATGTTGTTACAATAAGTAGGATTCGAATGCCATGGATAAGATTCGAATCTTCCAACTAAACCTAACTGACTAGCTAATTCAGTGTGTCTAAATCACTACATGGAAGTCGCTAGTCTAAATCCTTATGTCTAAATAAGTCTACAATTAGTTAAACCAATTAAATTGATGAGGTAGGTGGAAAAAGGACCCACTTCCCTATGCATCAATGAAAAATTGGTGCTAGACTAACTAAGAGTGATCTAACTGATTGTAATTGGAGGTCAACTGAACATAGCTTCCTACCTACCAGAACTAACTGATGGAGGCTGCTTGTGTCACTCATAGTCGATCCTAGAATGTAGGGATTGGCACCAGTGGAACCAATGGAACTAGTGGTACATGTATCATGGTGGCACAAAACTCATCCAAATGACTCCTAAGTTAGGAAAGATGATCAATTAGACTATATATGGACAAGGGATGATTATTTAATCCTAACAAGTTTATGGGCCTAAATCCTAACTATTCCACCTTTGAGAGTGTCCTTTCCATGTGAGAAAAGTTAGCTACACTCAAGTAGGGGAAAGCGATTCAAGGATTCATGATTGGATTATAAGTATGACTTATTTGAGTAAGGTAATAATATTTCACTATTCACTTTGATGAATTTTTGATATTATAAGGATACTAAGTTTTTTATTAACAACTATTATTTTAATATCAATGCTTACAATTGTTGAATGGAATGTTTATCTCTATGACAATTGCCAAGCCCAAATGGAGAATCTATTACTGACTGTGATCAAATATTGAGCATGTCATCCATTTCATTTTCAATTGGAAATAAAACATTACCTCATTCGAGACAAGTTCGGTTTCATGCTAAATAAACAAAAATACTATTTGTTGTCCGATCCAGCTTGCAGTATTATTGTCTTGTAATTTATCCATACTGTGTTGTTTCATATTAGTTTTTTTATTGTAAAATAACTTGTTGGGATCTTATCATTGTAGGAGAACATGTAGAACAAAATCATTTATTAGAAATGTGCATTTGAAGCTTGTTTCAATAACCAAATCTTGCAGTTATGGCATGCTTTCTAAAAAGAACATATGATTGATTTTGAATTATATTTTATACCTTATAGTTTCATTCCTAAAATTACATTGAACTTCATTGAATTAGAAATAAGTGATAACAAAATTGACTACAAAGTTGAATTTTACAATGAAAGACTAATCTTCACCTTTTTTTGGGTTGCATCACTAAGGTATGGTGATAGTATGACATGCCATTTTGTCACTGCTAATTACAATTACAAAAGATTCCATTGGTCATCGCTTCATATCAATGGTACCCTCATCTTTTGAATTTGAAAACTTGCAGGTTTGTGCATTTGGATGTATCCTTTTGAGGTAGGCATATAGGTCCACCAACTCACTTTATATATATTCCAATTTTGTCTTCTTTCTTACCATCAAGTTATTGAATTATAATTCTTCACTAACTTGCTACATTTCCTCTACTCAAGCAAAACATATTTCCAAAGGAGTCATTTGTGTTGTCATTTATGACTATATTGTCTTCCTATGTTAAATGAAACTCAACTATCTATTTTCTAACTTAGGATTGTTTTCCAATTTAAAAAACATTCTTAGACTCTTGGGATGACAACTGAGTCAAATAAACTTGATTTTTTGTTTGCTTTCATCTGGAAATATTTGGTTCATCTAACCCATGAGTTATCCTACACTTTTATATGTTACATATCATGTTTCTTTTACTTCTAACATGCCTTCATGGAAATCTCATCTCAAGACCACTAATTTTATTTTTAATGGATGTAGATTTTATAAACCTTGCCATTAGGGTGAGTGATACATACAAAAATTCTATTTGTTGATTCAATTTTTCAACACCCTTTAGGTTTCTCTTGAATATTGTATATAAAGTTGTAATTTTTAGTCTCCCTTAAAAAAGGAGAATTTATATACAAATTTTTTTTTAACATGAAACTTTGATTGCATAACTAATGGCTTTGATGGTGCTATTTAGTTGTAATGTATTCTTAAAGTTGGTAACTAATTTGTCTTGATGGAATTCTAGTTGCATATATTCCTAAAGTTAGTAAAGGTTCAATAGCTCAATCTGAAAGTAGTTTTATGTTGTTCGATATTCCCCCAAAGGCATTGGGTTCTATATGGTATGTTACAGAATTGGAATCTATTTTTTTATATATCAATAACTTTATCACATCTTGGTTCAAAGTTAAACTAAACCTTTTAAGTAGTGTGTATCTTAACTGATTTAACTTTTTGCAAGATTCTCGGAGATATTCATGGGCATGTACTGCATAGTGGTAAACTATAGAAACTTGAGTGTGAATTTCTGAATTTATAAAATTAAAGGATAGAAATATAATGTTATGTGGTACCACAATGCACTATATTGATTTAAATATGGGACTTTCCCCAATTGTCATCAAGGAGCGATGAATATTTTTTACCTTGGTTATTATCGAAATCGTTTTTCATTTTTTTTGCCCAAGGAGTTATTAAGTTACTATTATTATTCTTTTTCATGTCGATGGTTTTGTTGCTGAGAAGGATTGATGATTGTAAACTAAGATGAGCAACCTAGACATAAGGAAAAATATTGACATTTCCATTTCCACCACTTCCTATAACATTATGGGGTCCAAAATATGGTACCAAAACGCGTAATGATATTTTTGGTGCTTTACCAACCAACTTACAAGAAGAGAGACGCTAAGATGTGTCTTTGTAAACTTTGATGTAAGCATGAATTTGTTTATTTCATACTTATGGTGATCAATCATATTTTCATAGGAAATGCTTGTAATAGAATTATAAATTTCTTTTGTTGGTTCTAATATTTTAGGGGATAATTGTTGAGGGCACAATACAACAATTGTTAGAGAGCCATCATATGAATTATACATTGAATGCATAAATTTAGATTACAAGTCAACAACGGAAGAGTTTTTTTATGGTATTTTTCTTCAATATGGGATTATGTAAGATTTATTGTATGTTTTTTTGTGTACAACTTCTTATTGCTTGATTAAGTTTTTTAAAGGTCAAATATGTATTTCAAACCTATAGCTTGATGCCAAATGTTTTTGATATGTCTATGATTAATTTGATAATACATTGAAGTAGAACTCCTTGAAGGGGATAATAAATATCATGTTGACTGTTATGGTGTTGCAACTGCAACATTTTCTCAAAATTCAAAAAAAATTGGGACCCTCCTTTTGCTTAGATTGGTTTGATTTTCTTCTTTGATTTGATTTAATGACTTTTCAGAAAGACTGTTTCTAATGCCTGAAATGATCCGCTTTTGTTTTTGCCTTTGAGTGCATTTTTTAAGTGTTTGAATCGGAAGATTGTTTTCTTGCACTCCCTCCATTGTGGAGAAATAATAAGCTCCGGCCTCGATATTTATCTCCGACGCATTTGTCTCAGTCGGGTAACTTTTGGTTTTCACATCGGAACATTTTATTACTACTTTATTTGCAGTTGCGGACGAAAAAATACGAAGACCCCGATTATTGTATTGACCTTTCAAGATCCGCTTTGTTGTTTCGTCGATCCTTGGGTTTTGGGTTTCCACCATTGTGGCCACAGAAAGAACTAACTTTCCAATATTTTAGTTGTTTTCTCTTCCAATTCAGACCTTACATTGCGGAAGGTCGTGCCCTTTATGATTCCGCTGTTGTGGCTCCTGATTCCACTATGGCTCCGATGATTAGTTTTGCGAGCTCCGATGCGAATGTATCGACGATTAGCTTAGTGGTTTTGCCACCCAACATTGTGGAAGGAATTTTTCTTGTGACCTTCGATCCTTATGTTCCTGTTGTCCGATATTTCTCTCGCCGCTCATAGTTGATCATATATATACGGGGTCGGGCATGTGGATTATTCTATTGTTATTTTCAACTATCGTGCACTGTCGCTGTTGTGCACTGTCATTCACTCAAGCTCGCAAGGACCCCACTGTCGGTGTACCCACATTCTTAGGTGGCTCAACCGTGGAAGCTTGACAGTCCTCTTCCCGTCGGTCACGCAGCGTTGCTAGGTAGGCTCTTATTTGCTTATCCCGTTCCATTCGAAGTGTTTTGTTGATGTTTCTACGGTTAGGTTTTCTACGGCCGTCTTCCCTTGGCCCCGTTATTTACATACATATATAGTGGGGGGACTTGTAGCATAGCTGTTAGTGGGGGCATTTTTGACCCACAAAATAGTTTCCCTCCACAGCCGTTATGTATTTCGACCCTACGCTTAGTGGTTGGGGAGATTGGTGCAGACGGTCGTTACGTTGTCTACGCCAGTCTACCCCATTTGATGATAGGCTGTTTGGGAAGGGTCGTTCATGGCCCCCTGTGATGTTAGACTAGTTGTCCCCTTTCGTGTTGCCGTATCCGTCAAACCAAAGCCACGTTGTTTCAAACGACCCACTTCACGACCGGTTTCGAACCCGAGCCAGTGTGGGGGAGTGTATCACTACATAGAGTTATATCATCACGTAACCGTAGACAGACCATAGATGATGCACAAACCGTGTTTCTCCTGAAAAAACACCATAGAAAACTTGAATAAGTTCCTCTATTATTCCCACACAGCACGATGATTATGGCACCCACAAAGAGCCCAAGTTTTCTTCACTTTAATGTAGATTTTGTTTCCCCGCTCGAGATTTGTTGATAGAACTGTTTTGGTAGTAGACAACGATGTTAGCTTGCACATATTTGCTTCAGTTAACTAATTTATGTCATGTTAAACATAGATGAAGTGAAATACTGCACATTGTTGTCTCAATGTTTGCAACTTATTTGGAAATGGCTTAATGATTATAATTTCATGTATGACAGGATGATTTCGAACTCAAAATGTTGAAGAGGCAAAAGAAGAAGGGGCCCCTGTGGTCGAGGAGGAGCCCAACATGGAAATTGTCACTAAAATTGAGTATATTTATGAGGACACCAAGTGTATAACTGGTCTAGAGCCTGATTACCAATGGGGAGAGATATACAGGTTGATCACATGCCGAGAGGTGCCTGATATGGGCTTGGAGGAAGAAGGCATGTACGCTAATATAGAGAGATATTCATTGATGAAGATTGCCACAAGACCAGAGCTCTTCCCATGCTCTGAAGTGATTGGTTGGATTCTACCCCAGGAAGATGTAACCACTACGATCCTGGAAAATGTTGACAAACAAGGCTATGCTGCCTATAGCCCAGGATATGTAGCCCTGGCCTACCACCTGCCAGAAGAACAAGTATTTTTGTTTGATGATTGGCTGAGAAACATTAGAATGGAACTTGTTGAGACCCTTAAAATAATGTTGTTTTCTGGAAGACATTTTAGAACCAGGCCAACGGGAGAATATGACACAGCAAGCTTAAGGGCCTCGTACAAGTTCATCGCCTTAATGCTTAACAGGATTTTTGGAAGAGCTCATGGCAAGAGCTTCAAATTAGAGTGGATGCACATTATCATTTATGTTGCAACCCAAGGGACCATATTCAACTGGGCCAACATAGTGTCCAACAGTCTTTCAGCCTATATGGCCTCAGCTTTGGGAGGAGTGTCCCAAAAGAGGTCAGAATTTTACATGAGTTTCATACTCGTTGATTGTATACTGTGCAATCAACCTTTCCCTGGCCTATTCTGCATACAAGCCACTATGGGCGCACAAATACCATAGTCATTACCGAGAGGTCAGTGAACATTTCATCATGCCTTTGTATACTCTCATTTTCCTGAAAGAATGTGACTGCATGTCGAAAGAGGCATTGTAGGTAATCAAAGAATATGCAGATTATTTCCTGACTGAGGATGGCCTCTACTTCAGAATGTTTGGAGGCTCCAGAGCACCCTCCCTGCTACCCAAATATGCCACAGACTACATCATTCATAAAGAGGCGGTCAGGCAAGTCTTCCTGGATGGCATAGGAAGATTTTTGTTTGAACATAAGAAGGCTTCCTATCCCCCTTTGTCTTTCAAGTTAGGAAGTTATAAGTTTACCAGAGTAAAGAAAGCAGATGAGTTTGTAGAAGAATTGGAAAAGTTTCATTTTGGTGAGATGCCCTTTCATAGAAATGACTCCCGCAACAAAGTAGCCGAACGCTGCAAAGAGAACAATGTCCATTTTGAATACACTCACCATTGGGACAGAGAAGAGTCCATCTTCCGCAGTGCTTTGAACATAACATCCTTGAGGAGAAGGTTCAAAAATAAGATCACCACCAAAGGGGGAAAAGGGCAGGATGAACAAGCAAAAGCTGATGAAGAAGCTAGGAAAAGAAATGAAGAAGCCCAAAGGTTGGCCCAAGAGGCAACATGGTGGCTTTAGGGAGAAGAGGAAGAAAAAAGAAGAGTTTCCCAAGAGGTATCCAAAAAGGCAGAAGAAGATGCGAGAAATGAAGAAGAAGAAAGGAAAATAAAGCTTGATGAGGAGCTACAGAAACAGGAAGCGGATAGGATGAAGCTGACCCAGACAGCGATAGAATAGTAAGCCTTTGACACAGCTGACATTCAGACCTAGGACGTTGAGAACCCCGAGGTTCAAGACCAAGAAGCGCCTGCTGTCAGCACACCTGGATAGTCTATGGTCCCCACACTTAAACTGGTCCCTTTTGTACAGAAGGAAGGGGAATAAATCCCTAATTTTAATACTATCTTCTATGACAAGGAAACCAAGAGGATAGTAAAGAGAACTGAAAAGAAGGTTGCAACAGGAGGTTTTTCCGGGAAGATGATAATGGATACAATAGTTGTATATGGGATAGACCAAGATCCCAGATTCACCATTAGAGCAGGAGCTGTATTGATCCACGCTTCAGAGGATAATGTAGACAGAATCATGATAGATCTGGAGCAATCCAAGAATTCTTCTGCTCAACTGAAAGATACATTAAGAAAGGAGAGAGAAGAAAACAGTAATATGAAGAGAAAATATGAGGACATGCAAAAGTAGATGAGGTCTTCAAAGGATGAACTGCAAGTTCTTCAAGCAGAAAGGAGTTCTATGGAAACTACACAATAGTGTCTGGAGAGAGTGCAGCAAGAGTATCAGGAGCTAAGGGTTGAAAAGGAACAGCTGCTAGGAAAGATAGAAGACTTAGAGCTGCAAAAGACCACCTTAGAGGCAAATGAGAAGCAAGCTCAAGAACAAGAGATGAAACTTCAAGAGCAGATTTCTTCTCTAGCAACCGCTTTAGAAGAAGAAAAGGAGCAGCAGGTTTACCTCCAACCTTTCAAGGAACATGTGCTGGCACAAAAGGCCAAGATGCTTTAGCGGCAGACTGCAGGACTTCCTCTTATTTTGTTGATAGATCGCAGGACATCCTGGAAGTCCTAATAGCAAGAATGGCAAGGCTGGAAAATAATGAAGAAACTCTTGTAGAGCTGCCCTCGAAGGATCGACAGGCCCTTAAGCAGGATTACGACTGATTAGAGTTTGATATAAACATAGCAGAGGATTTCAAAAAGGCTGTTAGAAAAACGAAAGGAGCATGCACATAATTTTTTAGAAGGCTCCTAATTACCTATAACTGGTGCCAAGTAGAAGCTGAGCAAAGGCTAGATGTTTTCCCAGACCACAACTCATTTGTGGAGATTTTACAGAAGAGTTATCAAGAGGAGGAAACAAAAATATAGCACATTAAGGCCCTCTACCACTAGGTCTTAAGGAGTGAAGTAGATCATTCCACCATCAGTGTGCAGCTATTGGAGGATCAGTTGCGTTTGAGTGCGGCCATAATTGAGGCCATCAAGAACCAAGCTGCGAAGTTCGAGATAAACATTCAATTTTTGGAACCTTGTGCGTTTGAAGGCATCGGATTTGAGGCTTTGGCGTGGAAAAAATTTCTAAACACCCAAGTGGGTCCCTCCTCGTGAATGACCATTCACTTGTGTAATATGTAAAATTTTTGTAAACACTTGATGTAAGTGAGATATTGGGAGGTGAAGAGTTGGGGAGCCCAAGGGTTATTTGTGGGCAGCCCAATAGTCTCATGCTTTTTGTATAAATATAGGAGACTTAGAACAACAAAGGGATTTTTCCCAGTTAGACATGTAAAGAGATATTGTAAGAAGAACTACTTTTTTTTGCAATAAAGAATTATTGTTTGCCTATCGGAGAAAATTTGGTGGGACGTTCAAATGCTATGCTATGGATTAGTGAAAGATGAACTATTTTGTTTTTCCAGTTTTTGTCCATTAACTGTGAGATCGTTCTAACTCTTAGAGCCTATGTTCTTGTTTGAATGATTTCTAGTTTATTCTGTGAAATTACCACCATGAGTAATGCATGCAGTTCATAAACAATTGGCTATCTGATTGTCTAAATATCTTTAATCGTTCATGCGTTGTAGGAAGGAATATCGGCTATCTATAATTTCTCTTTATAATGCATGCACAATACACATTACTCATAAATAAGTTACAATTTGGCTCCCCGGGGATAGATAGATAGATAGTTAGTTTTACTTTATTGCTACATATGTGATTTAGATGCTTGTGAGTTCTAAGATGAGAGGTAAGAACCTGCGCATCACATTGTGACTACTCCTTGCATCCTTTATCACCCTGCATGGTTAATTAGGCACATGCATATCATATCTTATGTCAAAAATACAAAATATATATGGTGGATCGGACCGCAACCAGTAAACCCTTTTGTTACTTGACCTACGGTAGCTGGACCGCAAACTGGACAAATTCTCTACATCAAACAGTCATGTGCTAGTTGGGAACGTTGACTGGGGAGAATCCCTTGCTGTTGTTTCCTGCGAATTTCCAGGCCTCAACCTATGGTTTACAGGTAAAAAAACTCAATACCTTATACTCTTATACTGTACTTGAAATTGTTCAATAATGAATTCATAAGTGGTGATACATCTATATTCTAAATATATGGCATTGAGGGTGTCAAATGTGTTGGATACAATGTCATAAATTTTGTTTTGAAATTCGAATGATATTGTTTTGACTATGGAATTAATTGGATATTTTTTAAGAATATGATGATTTAATTATGCCAACTCGTGGGCATTTGAAACTACCCAATGGTAAAATATGCAAGAAATGTTTTTTGCTTAACAAAGTGGAAGGATATGCTACAAATATATTTCATGAAAGTTAATTATTTACTTGATGTGAAGAAGTTATTATATTTTTCTTATTATTTAAATATATGGCCAACATTTTAGTAATTGCAAATGTTGGTCACTTCATTTTACTAATAAATCCTTCGCAACCTTTTCACTTTCTTGGTTACCAAAACTTTTCTAAAATAGAATCTAGTTGTTCCTCAATTTATTTTCTTAGGGGAAGGATGGATAGGAACATGATATCGGTATCCTTAACCCAACTTGTTATATGTTTTTAGATGTCCATGGGTCCTAGCAGTTTTTGACAATTTGTTGGCACCCCAACAACTGCCCTTCATTTTATGCAAAATAAAGGCCCCCCCGATGTAAATTTTGTAGATGTTTAGTTTTTCGTTACTCTTACATGCTTTGATTTTGGTTTCATGGTTTCCTTCTTTGATCATTTACTCCGTGTAATGCTTGTTCTTGGGATTGGGGGATTCAGATGACCTTGGTTGCTTGAATTCGTTTGGCCTTTTGGATGCTTAAAAGATGATTGCATGCATTTGTGGAGTATTGTTGAAGTGATAGTGTGTTCTGGTTTTCAAAGATCTTAACAACACATCACATGATCTTAGGTCTTGTTGATAAAATAAATTTTAAGGTCAAATTTTACATGATTTAGCAAATAATCCATATTTTATATATATCATGTTAAATTATTAAAAGTCTTCTAAAAATATATATATCTTTTCTAGAGCTTCATTACTTTGATATTTTGAAAAATTGATTTATATATATAATTTTTAAAAAAAATCATAATTGTTGCTCTTTTATGTATATATATTTTTATCCTTCTCACATGACCTAAATTATTTAAGTTTAATTGTTAACATGATTTTAATAAGTTATCTCATAATTTCATTTTATAAATATTTCCATAATAATATTATGAAGTCATATCACGTTAACTTTTGAAGAGCCTTGTGGAGTCTTAGTATTATTGAAGGATTTTTACAATAATATGATTTCAATATTTATGGTCTTAAAATTATTTAATTTGGATTTCTCTAGAGTTATATCATGTCGAATTTCTTGAAGATAATTTTTGTTTCATATGGAGTTAAACTTAATTGGAATAAAGCAATTGGTCATAACTAAAGGTAGCATGAATTGAGTATTGGTTCTTACATAAAATTCTAAATGGTTGTTATATATGAAGTTATGTATTAACCTGCCTTTGTGTTCAATGACTACAAATGTAATGGTTGGATCTAAACTATGCTTCCACATCATTAAAGAAAAATACAATCACCCTAGTTAAGATCGCTACCATAATTGCTATACTTACGAGCAAGCAAAAGAAAGAACATATTTTGGCTATTAAAGAGTCATTCTTATCTCTTAAAATGAATTTGATGTTGAAGAAGTGTTTTTAGCCAGATACAAAAGAGATATCCGACTCATCAAGTTTGCATGAACGCTATCTCATGGGGATATTATGACATGATTACGAAAGAATCCTCTTTGAAGGATTGAGTTTGTTGAGAAATAATTATCTACTTTCCATTACAACCGCCTTGACTATTGTGTCATTTAATTATCATTTTCCAAGTCACCACCATATTCACAAATCAAGGAGATTAAATAAATATTGACCACATGTTTATCAAATAGTTGTATTAGCTTCCAATTCTATGTAACCGAATGCAAATGAAAGATTCCAAGGGTGTTGCTATCAGTAAAAGAGGAGGTTCGTTGTGATCATTAGTTTGGTAGGAATTTTCGCTAAACAGTTCACATGCAAACAATGATCCATTACACTAGACCATGGAAGATCTTCAAAATATTAGGTTGCAATGCATCAAGTGAAGGATATTGCATACAATCATCAAGGAAAAGTGGGAGAAGCGTTACAGTAGTTAAAATGCTAAGAAGAAACCGGATTCCCGTCATTATTTAGGAGGTTATTTTCTATTACAAACTGTAGGCAAATTAAGAAGAATTAACAAAATCTAAGATCTGGGTTTTTTGCAGAATGAACTCGTTTATTACACTTGGGAGGAATATCCTAAGAAAAGTGAACCATTTCAAAGATTTGTGAGGTTCTTTAAACACGTTTTTTTCAATTGCGGCCAGCATGGGATCAATGCACTTCTGAGTTTTCTGTTGGTTTGTATTGGACTATTTATAAAATTGCAGAGATTGCTTTGAGGAGGGGGGGCAGTGCTCATCAAAGCTAGAGAATTTTCATTCTTCAAAGTTCTGAAATATTTCTATGTTCAATGTTTTTTTTGTAAACCAGAGAACAAGAAACGTTGCTGCCAGCGATTGTTTGATTCCTAAAACTTGTGGAGAACTAATATTTTACAATACTATAATATATTATGTTGTGCTTGTCTTTTCTTTAGAACTGTTTCTAAATATTACTGGATGCTACAGAATACTGAGGACCTTAGCTAAGTGTTTCAGTTATTTCATACCGTGCTAATGATGTTTCTCTTTTGTTAAATTTTAGTTTTCATATATATATTGTTATATTGTATGTGAAATCATTTTTTAATGGATCTCGAATGATTACATAGTTTTGAAATATGAATGATTCATTGTCATGTTGAAAGTGGATGAATTTCTTCATGATTTTCTTCAGTTGATGATGAAATTGTGTTACATGACGTATTAACTGTGTAAGCTGATCTTGTTTCGCCTTCATGTTAATATCTTATTGTATCTGTTATTTTTCAGGACTGTGTTAAATTTATTTGATTACAGGCTTAATTTTTTGTTTAAATTATATTGTAATGGGATATTATCTTATTATTAGTTAATTTAGATTTGGTTCTATTGATTGTAGACTTCTCTAACAATGCAAAATTACAGATCATCTTATACATTGAGACATGTTGTCAAACTAAACAATTCATGCTCTCAGCTAAGATAGATAGCCTGCATTTAGGTCATTATAGGATAGAATTAGGAGCTACTATTTTTCTGTACTTAGATTAAGATATTTTTCAGTAGTAGTTAGTCATTAAGTTGAATCTATTTGATTTGTTAGAACATTTGGTTAAGTAAGACTTACCATCTATATCTAAAGAGACTCTCTTGTTTGAGAGCATATTATATAGGCAGCAGGGCCTTGATCCTGTGAAAGTTAGTCATTCCAAACATACACAAGATTGCAGTAAGTCGAGTGTGTGGGTTGTCTTTCCGTAAGTTGGCATAGGACACTTCTCCTGGCCAACATAATGTTACAATGAAAAGTATCCAAATATATAACTCACTTGCTTTTTTCAAGCAACAAATTATTGTAGCAGTTTGTATCCATACATAACTCCTTTTGGAGGAGATGGTAGTTCAAATCCTTCCTATAATTATTTAGACACATTTATTTATCTCATACATAATTTTTCAAGGTAATGTTATATTTTGTATAAGCTAATTGCAATTTGGATAAAAGCAGATATTTTTATATTTTGGCATTTAAGGAATTGAATTATGACTTTGTGTAGGTCCTTTAATTTGAGTATTGTCATAGAGTCTATGATGCAGGAACATATAAATATCTTACATATATTTCAACCTTATAGATAGATGTAATAGCGTAACATACTCTCATGTGAATTTGAATCCCTAAACATGCATAACTGGTAAAGTCTATGTGCATTTGTTTATAGCTCGATAAGTGATTTCCGACAACGTTCATTTCGTTCACAATAGACTCCAGATGTGAAGGTTATTAAATTATTAACTTTTGGCAAAACATTTAAAATTTGGCAAAAAGAGGTGCCACGTGGCACCATTGCAAGGGTGACATGTGGCATGTATGGAACTTACATGGCACCACAACAGTGCACCATGTGTCAGTTATAGATGGAAGGTACAGTCAACACGATGCAATTTGGATAAAAGCATATATTTTTATACTCTGGCATTTAAGGAATTGAATTATGACTTTGTGTAGGTCTTTTAATTTGAGTATTGTCAAAGAGTCTATGATGCAAGAACATCGCTGGTCATTAGATTCTATAAATATATTACATATATTTCGTCCTTATAGATAGATGTAATAGCGTAGCATACTCTAGTGTGAATTTGAATCCCTATACATGCATAACTGGTAAAGTCTATGTGCATTTTTGTTTTGTTTTTAGGCATAATTGGCTTAACTTTGAAACAAATAGTAATTTTAGGACTCAATCATGGAATGATCCAGGAGGATCTTCGATATCTATAAAAATTAAAGTCTTCAAAATGCAAATAGAAACTTACAGTTGTTTAGAGATTGACAAGTTATTTTCGACAATGTTCATTTCGTTCAAAATGGACTCCATACATGAAAATTATTCAATTTTGAACTTTTGGCAAAACACGTAAAATTTGGCAAAAAGGGGTGCCACGTGGCACCACTACAAGGGTGACATCTGGAATGTATGGCACTTAAATGGCACCACAACATCATGCCATGTGGCAGTTATAGATGGAAGGTACAATCAACATGAGGATAACGTGGTATCTCTATAGCAGGACACATGGCATGATGTGGTTGAGGTTGATGATGTGGTAGTGATGAGGTGAACCAATGACATGACGACATGTGGACCAACTAAGGCTTGTGATGTGGAATCCCAGTTGTTGGCACTGACTTTCTCTATTTTCAAAAAATTTGTGATTTGGGGAGGATCGAACCCCATCCTCATCGTCGTCAAAGTTTCCACAACACCCAGCTATCCAAGATATCCAGAACTTGGTTCTTAATCATATGGATTGGCACCTATATTTAACTTTGAAAATTTTTTATAGTTAAAAAAGGTTCAGCCAAGGAATAATCCCTAGGCCCCAAATCTTTGTAAATATTACCATATAATATGTTGTCTCAACAACCTTTGACAACTAACCATGCATTTCATGCCAACTAAAAATGCGCAAGGAGGAGAGGTCTATGGGTTTGAACCCGTGAACCCATCCCCCTTTGCTAAATACCTTTTTCCATTGCAGCACAAGCACCACATATGGTTGAATATGGAATTTCATGTTTTAAATTTGGTTTACGGTGGTTTTAGACCCCCATATGGACATGCGCCCCCTTTATCCTATTTTTAAACCCATATCCATATTTTTATATGGTTTGCAAACCATGTATCTATCATATTTCGTATTTTTGTTTGATTTTAACCAAGTTATGATATTTTATGGGGATTTTCCATATTTTCATCCATTTTTAAATGGATTTTACCCTTGTAACTTTGGGATTATATATTTTGTAAATCCCATTCAAATTGGGAATGAGATATGGATTTTTGGGCTATTTAAGCCATGTAATTTTCATTGTGATGGAATTGGAGTGGCATGGGAGACTGGAGACGCATATGAGGAGTTACTGAAGGTTTTTTTTGTATGGCATAATGCCAAAGTTCCTTTGAAGGTTTTTGTAAGTTGTTTTACTCATTTGCTGAAGACTAATAAGATTGGTCCTCATTGAAGCTGGATCTGGAGATGTAGTCCAAGAGGGACGAACTCCGTTATCACCTAGTGCCTTCCATATTCTAGTTTGCACACCTTTTTTTCTATTTTCTTATGTGTGTGTTTTAAGCATTTAAATTTTGAGTTTAAATCTTGTTTATGAGTTTTTAACATACAAATTTCATGTTCAATTTTTAATGGTTAAAATGATCCTGAAGGTTTTTAGATCAAGTTTGGTATCAGAGAAACTTAACCATTACATTGTGAGTTTGTGAATGTTAACAAGATCAAGGATTAAGTGAGGTGAAGGTGTGCTTGGGGAATTTAATCCCCAAGATTGGGTGTGCACACCAAATAATATAAAAGATGAGAAGACCTTCCTTAAAGATTTCTATCAGATGGAAGACATAGTAGAAAAGCTATTTGCATATTATCAAGAGAGATTGGAAAATAAGAAAACAAAGGAGAAAGCAGAGGATAATTCTTTGGGAAAAGGAAAAGACCCTTATGATCCTTCTTCTCCATCTTCTTCTTCTTCTTCTAAAAGGTCGAATACTACTTCTTCAAATACAAAGAAACAACCTGAGAAGGCTAAATCTGATTTACCTTATTTGAAACTTGATATTAAGTCTGATTTGCCTACACATAATAGAGAAATTAACGCAGAAAATCTAGATGATTAGATCGGGCACATTGAGGTGTATTCCAGGATTCAAAATCTTGCAAATGATAAAGCAAAGATCTAGTTGGCTACTCTTCATCTTTGAGGCACCACAGTCATTTGGTAGGAGAGTAAGACACACAAAGACCTCCTTACAAAAGGTAAAAATATTTATTCCTCGTATGAATCTACTGTTGTGTTAAAAAATCGATTCTATCCATTAGGCTACATACAAAAGGCTATGATGGATTGGAAAAATTTAAGGCAAGGGAAAGGTCATAACATACAACAATATAATCGGGAATTTAGAAAGAGATCTTTGATTTTGGGTATACCTCTGTACACTCTAGAAACTCTTCTCAAGTTTATTAAAGGATTATATAGTTATTTGTGTCATACAATACTGATGTTTAATCCTACTAACCTTGACAAGGTATGTGTGCAAGCTATGCACATTGAATATAAAGGGAAGATTTCTCGTGATAACATTTCTTCAGATCAATCCAACCAATCCAAGGAAGGAAAGGAAAAAGGGAAAAGAAAGCATACTGCTACCGTGAAGAAAGGGGATACAATGATTTCATGTTCGCATTGCCAAAATGATGGGCATGATGAAGAACACTGTTGGAAGCTACATACGGATATGAAACCAAAGTGGGCTCAGCATCAAAATGGTTAGAAAAATACCACTGCTACTATTTAGTATGATATTGGATTTGAATCCAGAGATGAATCCAAGGTAATAACCATGGGTTTGAAAGGTAAAACATCTACTGCTGATAGTAGTTCATTTTCTTCTACTTCTTATGTTGAGATAAGAAATGATGAAACAAAGAGGACTGAATTATTTCACTTGTGAGGGATATCAAAACATACTAAAATAGACACACTTATTGACAGTGGATATTAGGTGAATCTCATTTTTGAGCAGGTAGTTAGAGGTTTGGGATTAGAGATGAAGCCTCATCCTAAGCCATACCCGTTGGGTTGGGTATGTGAAAATTCCAAATTGAATATGTCTCATCAATGTAACTTAAAGTTTTCCATCACTACTGGTTTTGTAAATGAGTTTTATTGGATGTAGTCCCTTTGTACATGTGTGTGATTGTGTTGGGTAGTCCATATTTGTTTGATAGAAAATCCATCTTCTTCGAGGAGAATAATATGTATCATCTCTTCAAGAACATGATTAAATACATTTTAAGATCTCATAAGATGAAAAAAAATTGATTGTAGTTTCTACAGGGAAGATGAAGATGTTAGTAAATGCAAGTAAAGGTTTATCACTTATGGTAGTTAAAGATTGTGGTCTTGGAAATAAATTAGTACATGTCAATACTAATCAGATGTTATAGGATATATGACAAGAACAACATGGGGGGTTAGAGCTTGAAAACATCTTGGATTCTAGGCAAAGAGATCCATTAGTACTTATTACTTATGTAAAGGGAAACAAGATTTCATTCTATTTGGCATTTGCATGTTCAATTTTATGTCTACTTTTGTTACTATTCAGTTATGTTTCGATGGCAGCTGTGACATTGAATACAAATTTATGTAAGGATGATAGAATGATTAAGTTTGTTAACAACATAATAGTATTTTTTGTCTTCGTGATGATGATAAAAATGATTCTAAACTGAGTAGGTTGGATGGTGGACACAAGTCAAGTGGGGCCATGGTGTCTTCACTCTTTTTATGAGTATTTTTTGCTTTTGGTGGTCCAAAATCTCTGCAGTGGGGAGGTTTGATCCAGGAGGATCTATGAGATTGATCAAAATTAAATGCTTCAGAATGCAAAAAAATCTTCGACCTGGGTAGAGCTCAGAAAGTGATTCTGGAAACATTTGTTTCATGCAAAATGGACTCTAGACATGAAAATTATTCAATTATGAACTTTTGACAAAATAGGTTAATGTTTTCCAAAAGGGGTGCCACGTGGCACCACTGCAAGGGTGACATGTGGCATGTACGGTTCTTATGTGGAACAACAACAATGCAGCATGTGGTATGTATAGATGGAAGTTATAGTCAGTAGGAGGCTGACATGGTAGCTCCATAGCATAACATGTGGCATGACATGATTGAGGTTGATGAAGTGGCAATGATGAGGTGTACCAATGGCATGACAACATGTGGACCAATCAAGGCCTACTACGTGGCAGCCCTGTTGGCATTGAGTTGCTCTATTTTCCAAAATTCTATGGGTCGAGAAGGATTGAACCCTCTACCTCATCACCACCAAAGTTTCCACAAAACCTAGCTATCCAAGATATCTGCAAATTGGGTCTTAGTCGTGTAGGTTGGCACCTATATTTAACTTTGAAAATTGTTTATAGTTGAAAAAGGGTCGATCGATGGATGTGCCCTTATTTTTAAATATTAACATATAATATATTGTGCCAATAACCTTTGACAATGAACCATGCATTTCATGATGCCCAAAAACATGCAAGGAGGAGAGGTCTACAGGTTTGAACCCATGACCTCCTCCCCCTTTTCCAAATACCTTTTCAATTGCACCACAAATGCTACATATGGTGGGATATGGAATTTAACATTTTGAAATTTCATTTATGGTGGTTTTAGAACCCTATATGAGTGCACGCTCCCTTTAGCCTATTTTTAAACCCATATCCATATTTTTATATGGTTTGCAAACCATAGATCTATCATATTTCGGAGTTTGGTTTGTTTTTAACCAAGTTATATTATTTTATGGGTATATTCCATATTTTCATCTATTTTTAAAAGGATTTTACCCCTTTAACTTTGGGATTAAATATTTTGTAAATCCCATTCAAATTAAGAATTAGATATGGATTTTTGGGCTATTTAAGCCATGTAATTTTCCTTGGGAAGGCATTGGAGTGGCATGGGATATTGGAGAAGCATGTGAGGAATCAATGAAGGTTTTTTTTCTATGGAATAATGTGAAAGTTCCTTTGAAAATTTTTTTAAGTTGTTTTTCTCATTTTCTAAAGACTAATAAGATCAGTCCTCATTTAAGTTGGAATCGAAGATGTCGTCCACTAGGGACACACTCCATTATCACCTGGTGCCTTAAATCTTCTAGTTTTCATACTTGTTTTTTTATTTTCTTATGTGTGTGTTTTGAGCATTTAAATTTTTAGTTCAAAGTCTGTTTATGAGTTTTTAACATACAAATTTCATGTGCAATTTTTAATGGTTAAAATGATCCTAAATGCTTTCAGATCATCGAATGTATCATTATGAAGTGATGAAGAACTTCAATTGATGAATCATTAGAAGATAGAACTACAAATGATGAAATATGGCTATTAATATTACTCCTCTCCCCAATTCTTAAAGGGTGTTATCTCGATGGAAGATAATCTTCTTTACATGCATGAGGTTGGTGGTTCAATTTCTCAATGACCTACCATAAATTGATAAATGATATTGTAATTTGTTACACATCAGATCTACAACAACATGCCAACATGGCTAGACCTAGAGAAAGGAGTCCAATTGTTTTTATTATAATGGCCAAAGTGGTTCATGTTGTATGGACATTTATATTGGGGATTGGTTTCCCCCTAGATTGGTCATTTCTACCCTCATTAGTCTCATTTGTAGAAGTACTTTTCTTTCTGGCACAATTGAATTCCATTCAGTGTGTGGATGTCCCCACCATGTAGGGATCTAATCCCATGGGTTTGTGTCTGGGGCTTCTAGGGATGACCTATTGGGGTACATTACCACATCAGTTTTTATTATGAAGAGGTGATTGTGTTTTGTAAAGGAATGTTTCCCTATATATCACACCTACTTCACCCACTTGGACTTAGTTTCAATACTTAGAAACCCCTCCTATAGTGTATCTGACCTATGACATCATCCTTCCAACAAATGATCCTACAAGTTGGAAAGGGGGGAATTGAGAGAAAATCATCAATTTTGGGTTAGTTGGGGCATCATCCTCCTTTGTTCCACTACTTCAACAAGTGAATACTTATTTTAGTCTATTTTTTAACTTTATATCTATTTTAGGGCTTATCCCCAATTTGTGAGGAATTTACTCTAAAATTTGTTTAATTTCAATTTAATTTAATTTTACATTTGTAGGAACAAAATTGAGAAGTTAAGGATAAAAAATACAAATAGACATCATGTCCTCATTGTAAAATCATAAGACAAGGGTTAAAATATTTGTTTTACTCTATTTCTCCTACGTTATGATTCATTAATGTGATACATACTTCTCTTCGGTTGCTTCTTTTGGCTTGAAGGAACATGAAGTAATGTTGTAGGGATTCTTTTTGCACATGATAGAGGTTGATGCTATACCTGTTGGAAGAACCCATCCGAAAGTGTGACCTAAATGATTTTCTCTCCTCACTTCTTGTTGGATTTTGGTCATTTTTGTTCCTACATAGGTTAAATGGCGCTTTTATGGTGCATTTTTTGAATTGCTGACAATTTTTGTCAAAATTATGTTAAATTTTGAATGAATAAAGCATCTTCCATGTTGGAGTTTGTGCAACTTAATAAGTTATTCTTATTGTCCACCTTCCATAGTTTAACTCGTTGTAATCATTCATAGAAACCCTAGAAAGAAAAATGTAATCCTTGGGGCGAAAAGCCAACAATAAAATAATAAAATATAAAATTATATTGCTCCCCCGAGTGAATTTGGCCCCAGTTAAATTATGGGTGGGAAAACATTATAAATAGGAGGCATCCATCCTCATTATTCCACACAGCATCAACACATCAGCTCATAGAAGTGAACAGTTTTCTGGGAGAGAGAGAAGTTTGCATACACTACAGAAGAATATTGTTTTTAGGTTTTCAATATTTGGAAAGAATTTCCATATATTTCTTTTCTTTCTTCATTGTACTCTGATCTCAGAATTATCATTTGTACATGAAGGTTGTTGGGTTTTCTCCCATTTGGTTTCCCAGGTGAAAAATATTAGTGTTATTATTTTATGCTTTGTCTATATTCTAGTGATCCTATTCATAAAAGAAATTAAGATATACTGCTATAATCTTAAGAAAATATAACATGGTGTAACAAACTTAAATAATAACAACAATATATATATATGAATTATTAATATTAATACATATTGATATTCATAATTAATAATTAATAAATAGTTATTAGTCAACTATTCTAAATTGACACATCTTTTCATGGATGGTATCCAAAGTGCCTTTCCAATTTATATATATATGGCACTCACTTTTTAATCTATCATCATGTAACACTCATTCCTCCCAACCACCCAATCTACTCACATTTTACAAAACTTAAGGGAAAAAAAAAGATAAAAAGGGTGCACAATAATTGCTACTAAAAAACAAGTGAGATTTGAACTTAGGTGGGGAAGGTAACACTCATTCCTCCCAACCACCCAATCTACTAACATTTTTACAAAATATTGGAAAAAAATAGAGATATTGATTAAACGTGGATTAAACTTCAAAGAAAAATCAATAATATGGATTTTAATATTGAAAAGAATCAAAATTTTCCTATCACCTTACAAAAAAATGTTGCAATATTATTTAGAATTAAAGGGACACTTGCAGGGAAGGATATCACCATTTCTATCGTACATGCTGAAAGAAATAATTATATTAGTACTCAATTCGCTAACCATTTAGTGATTCCTTAGTCAAATATAATGGAAGAGCTAGATTATTTGGACAAAAAAAAACTAAAATAAGTGGCTTACAATTGAGTGTTGGAGATTATATGGTCACATCGAAATTCATTGTTAGTTCCTTATGGAGCTTTGATGGTGACATAATTTTGGGTTTACCCTGGATAAAAACATTGGGGACTTTCATCTTAAATGCCGAAAAGAAGTTTCTAACACTTTCCTATAACCGAAAGAGAATCAAATTTCAAGATATTACAATGAAGTCAGAAATAGAACCTCCAACATCTGAAGAATTCTAGGATATATCAGAGATGATTTCACAGGGTAATCAGAAGTCAGAACAAAAGAAGCAAAAAGAAGTTGAAAAAATTGTCGCTAGTAAGGATGAAGAAATCACTTGTTTGAAGAATCATAGTCACGACTTGATCTCAAAGATTAAGAAATTAAAAATGGAAAAAATATCGCAAGAGGAAAGCCAAAAGGAATTCCACCAAAAGGAAGTGGATCTCCAAAATGATTTCAATAAGAAACTATTACAAAAAAATGAAGAAAATTCTCACTTAAAAATTTTGAATCAAGGGTTGACTGAACAAATTAAAAAATTAAAAAATGAGAAGTTAAAAAAATCCTTAGAGTTATTATCAATTAATAGATCGCAAGAATCACAAACAATTAAAGTTTCTACATGTGTTCCACAAACATCTCAAATACCTTATCATTGCCCAAATCACATAAGTCGATACAACCAAAATCAAATTAAAGCAGAAACGATGAATAACGTAATAGAGAATTCATCAAAGGCTCAAATTCAAACATCAGAAAACGGAAGTAATGCAAATCTTATCAAGGTTCAAAAGAACAATCTTATTGTCACAACACTACAAGCATCAACAAAAAGTGGTTCTGAAAAACAATTACAAAAATCGTTAGAAGCACCAAAAGCTGAAGTTCCAGTAAACACTTCACAGGTGATTCGAGTTCCTTATCATGATCCAAATCATAAGTGTCATTATGATAGATGAAAAAATCAAAAGGAAAATTACCAGTATTACTCCTACAAAGAGAAAAGACAAAATTGACAACTCTCGACAATCGATCGACAAATAATTCTATTAAGGGTATATTTCGGATGGATGATTTCAGAACTGATGCAACATTTCCACACAAAGTTTAAAAGAAAGTATCATCTTATTTCGTCAAATGTTGCAACTACCAACACACAATGTCATGAGAAATCGTTACGAGCTAGAACAAGGGATAAAGTCTTCCATAATTGTGCTTTGAGGACAAAGCAATTCTAAGGGAGAGGCAATGTAATGAACAAAATATATATAATAAAGAATCACTAAATAACCATTATATAGTTAATAATAACTATTAAATATCAATATTAATTATTAAATATTAATACATATTGATATTAATAATTAATTAATAAATGGTTATTAGTAAACAATTCTAAAATGACACATCCTTTGATGGATGGTATCCAAAGTGCCTTTCCAATTTATATATATATGGCACTCACTTTGTTATCTATCATCATATCTATTCTATCATCAATTTATATATTATTATGGCTTGTTTAATATTCCAAGTCTTTTGGTAATATGATTTGTGTAAGCGAATAATTATTCGCTTCAGTAAGGTACTCCCACTATCCAATGGTGAGGAAAATTGCCACTGATGACTGTAATCCCCAAGGTACTATCATAAATTCTCTAAATATCATTCCCATAGCAATATGTGTTGCATTCAATAGGAAGAGATCCGTTCGAAGGAAGGAATTAAGGCATCCTCCATCATCCAACACGAGGTAAGCCAAAAACTAATTGGATCTGGAACTGGTACTAAATTTCACAATAAGGACCACCAAAGACATGATGTAATAAACTAATACCATGGAATGACTGACACAAAAGGTCAAGGTAAATACAGAATGGCGGACAAAGGTTTAATCCTTGAATAGTGAGCATGACACAAAAGTAACTTAGGTATATTTTGACACGAAAGGACCAACGACACAAATATGCAATGTAGGAGACATTGACACATTCCCCATATAATTGGAAAAGAGACCAACTAGGGGAGTAAAAACTGTGAATCTTGATAAGGTAAAAAAATGAGACCCAACTATTGATAGACTCAAAACTGGTGCTTTGTTCAAGGAGACAAGACTTTCTTCCATGGTGTAAAAACATGTGAATGAACTTCCCTTCCCTCTTTCTTGTAAAGGTTTAATGAGTCCAAGAAATCCAAATTGATACCTTCTTCATTTTTGGCAAGCTCGAAGAAGACACAGAAGAATTATTGATAAAGCACTAATTCATGGATTTTATGATCCCGAGTTAGTGAATTCTCGGAGGTGTTTTCATAGGTTTGAGAGTTTGAAAAACTCCAAAGAAGACTCTAGGGGGGTGATTTTTCATAAATTTAGTCTCCTAAGTCCAAAAAAGTGTTAAACAAGGAGAACTCTCTTAGCCCAGGTTAACTAAGGTATTCTTTTTTTGTAGTTATTCAGCAAGGTCAGAAAAAGGGGTAAACTATCACCAGACAAACACACCTTTATAAGAGGCATGTAGACTGAGTTTAATGAGTGCAAAGGAAGGAAACATAACTAGGAAAGATCTATTTGATTATGATAAATGGGGATTAGAATAGTAAACACGATTCTTTGTTCTTTAGGTTTTAGTGATCATGACAAAGACATAAATTACACTCAGAATATTTTTCATGTTTAGGTCTAGAGCACAAAAAAGAGAAAACTAAGCTTGAAAAGGTTCCTTTTCCATAAGTTTAGTCCTTTAGGTCTGGAAAAGAGATCAACCTATTCTTGAAGATACTCTTCTCAATTCTGAAAAAATGAGAGTGTTCATTTTTCCTAAGTAATCCACAAGACCAAAAAAAGGGGTAAACTTATACCTATGCAGATGATTGTTCGATTTATCTTAATGAGTCTGAACAAACAATTTTACTTGGCAATCTAGTCAATTTTAAGGAGTCATACCAAGGCTTAAAGATAACTCCATATCTTTCCTATGAAGTTTTAACAAGTCCAAAAAGTTCAACTCGCGGCCTCCTTATTGTTTTTAACGAGCTCGAAGGAGAACCGAAAGAATGCTCTAAACCAAGGAGACAAGTGTGTTAATAATAAAATTAACACCCTTGAGAGTGTTGGTTTGAGAACAATATTTTACTTTGCTCGCAACATGAAGATCCTATTTTTTTGAACAATTGACCACTACTTCCACAAAGGAATAAATGTTTGAAAACAAGGCGGCTCTAAAGAGGCCAAGTCCATGGCCACTTAAGGGCCAAATCCTAGTTCTTATAACTCGCAAAGTGAAAAATGACTAACATGGGCATTAATTATCCTAGCAATATTGAAATTCAAGTTGAAATGCCTAAAAACTATGGAAAGTTGGTTCTTTAAAGGAAATAATCAAAACCTTCAAACATCCTAAATCCCACATTCATTATGAAAGATGAGATGCTCAAAGCCCAATCCTATAAATGAAAGGCATGTGAGGTGAATTAAGGAGGACAAATTAGAGAGCAAAGGCATGATGGAGGAATGAGAATATAGATAGAACCTTTCTTGCACATCAAAGTTTCTTTGATCCTTGGAAATGATGAAGAGGGGTAGTTTAGAGCAAGGGAGAAGGGGATTCACCTAGTATTGGGTTATAATCACCTTCCTCTCAATTTAATATGATGCAATTTAAATTTCCTCTAAATATTGTGTTTCAATTCATATTTGTTGCATGTATTTTTGAAACATTTAATAGATATATTTCATGCTTTATTTGAAGCTTTTTAAGATCTAGAGGAAAGGAACTAGCTATCTACTGCTAATCAAGGCCTAAAGGCCATGGAGGCTGGAGTAAAAGGATATTCACCAAATGATATGTTGCAAGAGGTAACATCCTCACTTCCTTCTCTCTCTTTATATTAATCTTGTCTATTGATATAGGAACAAAGCATCAATCTCATCAAAGAATAATCAACAAATAACTCATGAAATGGTGTAATCTGTCTACAAGAATAGTATTCGCTCAATATTCACATAAAGAATGAATGATTACAATTACAATGACATGCTACAAGCATGAATGAAGAGACAATTTGAATTCCTTAGCAGGTCATTTGAATTGAATGAGTGAGTCTAGCTTAGCTGATTGTAAGCCATGGTTCGCACTCAGTTAACCACTGACCAAAACCCTAATTGACTCAACTAACCCTAATTGAAGTCGGAGTGCAATAAATGACTAAGTCTTAACCAAAAGAGATCAAACACATGTCACATCTCACCAACCATCAAGAGGTAGCGCTACATTGACTCCAAAGAACCCCAATGAGGTTAACTGAAGTTGAATTGCACATCAGAATTTGGTGGAGGTGCCCCTATTGACTCTAGTTCATTAAATAATATATTTAATGAGAGGAGGAGCCTTAACTGAATTGTTTAACTGATTGCAAGCACCAGTTAGCAATTAGGTGCAATAATATCACTCAGATCACCCTCGGAGTGCTCCAGTTAGCCTTCCTGAATGTAGCAGAAGGCTAAGTTAGCCTCCTTGAGTGAAGGTAGTCATGGGTGTGACTGGATGATGTCAATTAATACTCCATTGATGTCAATTAATGTCAATTATACTTAGGATAGTGGTTTAACTAGGTCAATTTGACCAAAAAGAGTGTGTATGGTGGTAAATGTCTCCAACACCCCCCCTTAAGCTATACTCAGGAAGAGTTAGAAAAAATAGATGCATAAAAATGCTAGGGCCCTGACAACTAAGGCCACAGGTCACCCTATACAATGCTGAAACTGAAACAATGCTCAAAACAAACTAAGTGAGGAAAAGAGGGAAAACCCAGTGGGAAAAACCGTCCCTCAAGCTGAACACTGAAGGTAGTTTGAATCACCCTGTTGAACTCACCCTCAACAGTGAACAGAGGTAAGTGAACTTCTTTTCGAAGAATCTCTTGGTGAAGATGTCTACAATCTACTCATCAGTCGGGAATTATTGCAGAATGATAGTCCTATCATGCACTAACTCCCTGATATAGTGCATGTGGATCTCTACATGCTTGGTCCTCTTCCTGGTAATTGAATCCATCGATATCTTAATAGAACTTTGATTGTCACAAAATAGGATAGTGGAAAAAGTACTACCAAGATCAAACTATGAAAGAATGCCTTGCAACCAAACTGCTTGGATGCAAGCATTCACCGCTCCTTGATACTCGGCCTCTACTGAAGATAGTGCTATGGCAGCCTGCTTTTTGCTTGACCATCAAATGGAGCCACCACCAAACATGAATACATATCCAGAAGTAGAATTCCGATCAATAGAATCACCTGCCCAATCAGAATCTATGTATCTAACCACCTCTAGCTCGGAGTCTGCAGCATAGTGAATGCTGTAGGTCCTGGTTCCCTGAATATACTAGAGGATCCACTTGGCTTCCTTCCAATGAATATCATGAGGCTGCTTCATTTATCTTGATACAAAATTCATGGCATAACAAATATTAGGCCTAGAATGTGTCAAGTACAACAAGCTACCAATCAACTGTCGATAGATAGTGCAGTCCATGGGAGGTGTGCTTTTTCCTTCTTCAAGGCTGATCCATAAAAGGAAATGGAATGGTGTAGGCCTAAAATCAGCCATGTTAAAATTGAATAACAGGTATGAAATGTATTTGGAATAAGTAACCATAATCCCATCATAATTTTGCTCAATTTCGAGCCCCAAAAATTGTTTTAGAAGCCCCAAATCACTCATTTCAAAGGCATTGTGGAGAGTAGTTTTGATGGTTGAAATGGAGGCAACTGTGCTACCTGTGATCAGTAAGTCATAAAAATATAAAACAATGATAATTATATTACCATCATAATATTGTAAAAACATATTTGTATCTGATCTACATCTCTGAAATTTTTGCGAGAGAAGGAAGGCAACCATCTTGGAATACCACTCTCTTGGGTCCTGTTTTAACCATATAGTGACTTCTTTAGCTTGAAAACCAAATATGGATGAATGATGTAGCCCTCAGGATTATTCATGTATATCTCCTCATGAAGATATCCATGCAGAAATGATGACTTAACATCCATGTGATGCACTTCCCAGTGCTTGGATGTTGAAATTGCCAAAACAAGGCGGATGGAGTCCATTTTTGCAACCGGTGCAAAGGTCTCATGGTAGTTCACTCCTTGGACCTGAGAGAAACCCTTTGCTACCAGCCTTTCCTTATATTTTTATGTGCTTATATCAGCAGCAAACTTGGTCTGAAACACCCACTTGCATTGAACCAATTTCCTTCCCGGAGGAAGAGAAACTAGCTCCCAAGTAGTGTTTTTCTGAAGAGAATTCATCTCTTCAACCATGGCAACTTGCCATCTCGGATCCTTCCGAGAATGATAGTAGGATTTTGGATCTGAAATAATAATCAAATAACAATTTTTGGACAGAAATTTATTAGGAAAAGAGAGCGCAATACCTTCTCTTTGGAAATCAGACCGGGTTCTCCTTGGATCATCCGGATTTCCAATGTTTTCTCCTACGGAGGAGAGTATCTGTCAGGACCATGTAGGAAGATGATTTTGCACTTAAGGTTCTGATTCAAAATCTGATGATTTCTGCACACTGATATCAGAAATTAAAGGATCCAAATATTCAGTAGAATAGGAAGGAAATTCAGCAGTTTTCTCCTTCACTAGTTCCACCTCCTGAAGAGGCTCATTGAACTTGACACTTCTCTTGATGATGATCTGTTTGGTATTGATATATAGAAGCTTGAATCATTTATATTCATCAATATACCCAATAAATAGACATTATATGCTTTGCAGTTGCAAACCCCTTCTTTTATCAAGCGGAGTTCGGGCCCATGCAGTGGACCCAAACACCCATAGGTTCGACACATCTGACTTGTGTCTAAAGTATGATTTGAAAGGGGTATTCGATTTTATGGATGAGTGTGGCACCATTTTATGAATGTATTCTGCAGCATGCATGGCCTCATCCCACAAATTTTCAGCAAGCTTCTTGGATTCCAAGATACAGGTGCTCATCTCCTTGAGAGACCGATTCTTCCTTTCTGCTACTCCGTTCTGCTGTGGAGTGTAGGGAATTGAATGTTGGACCTGAATACCACTTTGGGAGCATATTTACAGAAACTAATTACCAACATACTCCCCTCCATTATCAGATCTCAAGATCTAGATCTTAATCCCAGAGGCTTTTTCGATCAAGGCCTTCAATTCAGAAATTTTTTCACATACTTCTGATTTCTTTTTGAGAAAGAAAACCCATGTATACTTTGAAAAATCATCAATAAAAGTAAGGAGATACCTTAATCCATTCATGGATGTGATAGGCATTGAATTTATGATATCAGAATGTATCAGCCCCAATATGCATGTAGTTTGGTTTGTCTTTCATCGATCGAACTTGTGCTCAAGGTGTTTTCCAATCACACAGCCCTTGCAAATTCCTGTGGATACCTTGATGACCGAGAGACCTTCAACCATGGAGTTTTTCTGTAATTACTAAAAATATTTGAAATTAATATGGAGAAACCTCTCATGCCATAGCATACTAACCTCATTCCCATGAGTTAGCAGAGCGGTGGGATTTGCATCTGCAAGAAAGTGAGAGAACTCATAGGCTTTTGCATGATGGTTTGCAAGGCCTTTAGCAATGAGTTTCCCAGATGCAATTTATGTTATGTCAACATCATTTGGGCTGAAATAAACTCTCTTAGGAACTCCAATATGTGTCATCTAATAGAGACTAAGGATATTTGATGCCAAAGACAATACATACAATACATTTGAAAAGAAACCATTTTCAAGATCAACCGTACCTTGTCCTTCTAAAATGATGGTGGAGTCATCTCCCATGTGGATGGGAATGGATTTTCTAGTCTCCAAGGATGAAAAGGAGTATTTTTCAGCCATCATGTTGTTCAAAGCTCCTGGATCAATCAAGAGTGCTTTGGACTTCGAAGTGCTTACCATGAGGGCATGAACTTTTTCATACTGTGGTTCCCGATCATGCTAATCTCTCCTCCGAAAGCTTTCCAGAAGATTAATGTGATTCCACTCAAGAAGAGAGGTTGCTTCATCAAGATTTTTCTTCATGCAGGCATGTTCAGGGTGGAATCCCTTCTCGCAATAAGAACACTTGAATTTTTCCTTGCCATTATGCCCTTTTCCTTTGTTCTTCCTTGAGTAGGAAGACTCATCATGCTGCTGATTTTCAACTCTAGGTTTAGGAGCATCAAATTTAGTTTTTTTATTATTTTATTGCTTTCCTTTAACCTTCAGATCTTTGGGCCCCAAGACATGGAGGGATTGATCATGGGAATATCGGATGATCCCCATCTGGACAAGCTTGTCGTGTTCACTTGTTAGGGACTCAATGAAGGCATTGAGTGTAGGCATCTTCCATCCAGGGGTTGTGAGCTTCCCCGCATGAAATGTAGAAACAAAAACTAAATAATCAGCCCCAAGTTTGGAGAGTATTTTGAGGATGAGCTGATCATATTCCTTCTCCACTTTGCATTGCTTCAAGAGTAAAATAGTATGCTTGAACTTTGTGAAGAAATCATTCAGAGTCTCGAAGTTGGAGGGTTGGAGAGACATGAGTTCATTTTCAAGCTGGTAAACCCTCAAGTCATCATGCTTTCTGTATAGAGTCTCCAATTTGTCCCATATTTCTTTTGGACTCTTCAAATCTGTAAGATGGAAGAGAAGGTCTCGGGAAATAGAGAGGCACACGAAACTGAAGGCTTCATCCTTCTTGTTCAAGAATATTGATTTTTCTATGGCAGATCCAAACTCAACTTTAGTGTCCATGGTGACTCTAAAAAGTCCTCTTGAGTGCAGATGAATCTGCATATGACTTTTCCATGAGTGAAATTTTATGGAGCCAAGAGATCTATTGAGGAGGCCATCTGGATGTGATGGAGTGAATGCTTCACCTGTAGAAACCTGAAAATCAAAACAGAAAGGGAAATGTAAGGTCAAACAGCTTGCACATTCTAGGCTTTCATCACACCCAACATAGTCAATCAATCAAGCTTGATCAATAAGTTCTTTACTTGGGGTATTAAGTGGTAAGCCTTGGCTTCTAGTGTAGTGCTGGATTTTTGAGCTATTGCTCAAATTTCATGCATAAATTTGTCAAAAAGCTTGTTTTTGAGAGATAGAGCTTGATCCCACCGTAAGCTCTAATACCATATTAATCTTGTATATTGATATAGGAACAAAGCATCAATCTCATCAAAGAATAATCAACAAATAATTTATGAAATGGTGTAATCGGTCTACAGGAATAGTAGCCACTCAATAATCACATAAATAATGAATAATTACAATTACAATGACATGCTACAAGCATGAATGAATAGACAATTCGAATTCCTTAGGGGTCATTCAAATTGAATGAATGAGTCTAGATTAACTGACTGTAATCCATGGCTCACACTCAGTTAACCACTGACTGAAACCCTAATTGACTCAACTAACCCTAACTGAATTTGGAGTGCAATAAATGATCGAGTCTCAACTGAAAGAGATCAAACGCGTGTCACAACTCACCAACCATCAAGAGGTAGCGCTAAACTGACTCCAAAGAACCTCGATGAGGTTAACTCAAGTTGAACTGCACATCAAAAGTTGGTGGAGGCCCCTCTATTGACTCCAGTTCATTAAATAATCATCAAATAATATATTTAATGAGAGGAGGCGTCTTAAATGACTTGTTTAACTGATTGTAACCACCAGTTAGAAATTAGGTGCATTAATATCACTTAGATCATCCCCAGAGTGTTCTAGTTAGCCTCCCCGAATGTAGGAGAAGGCTAAGTTAGCCTCCTTGACTGAAGGTAGGCATGGGTGTGACTGGATGATGTCAATTAATGCTCCACTGATGTCAATTAATGTCAATTATACTTAGGATAGTGGTTTAACTAGGACAATTTGACCAAAAAGAGTGTGTATGGTGGTAAATGTCTCCAACACTTTCTTTTTAAAAAGTGTAGAAATTTAAGGAAATTGACCATTATTGCATATATTTTTTCAACGAGATTCACACTCTGTGTATTAAATGTTAGATTAGGTTGTAGAATTGTCCTTGGAAATAAATATGACTACAGAATGACGACTCCATTGGGGAGCTAAGGCGATTTTCCCTTGAAACAAGTTTTCTTGAGATTCTCCCCTTCTTTGGGTGTGGCTTTCATTTCAAATCCTTTAATACATGCTTATTTTTTGTCTTCTGAATCTTTAGATCATATCTAGAGGTCAAAATCGGCTTGATCCCACCTTTAAATTTGCATTTTTCAAAGAATTTTTCTAAGATCTAGTGTTTTTTTGTCCCTAAGCCTAGTAACACCTTTAAATAGTGTATACAGAGCATTACTAACCCAGAAACACCCTTGTTGGGTTTCCTATGAATGGTTCTACCGCTCTGTTCTTCAATACAGACAGGCAGTGCCCAAAATGAGGTATAATCACGGTTCCTGAAATTTTTGAGGTTCAGATCTGCATTGTTGGGCCAACTTGATTGATTTTAGTTGTCATAGGTGTCTTAGGAGTTTGTTAACTTTGGTTTTACAAAAAAATTACCTCCCTTTTAGCAAGATTTAAGGTCTTTTCTGAAAGATTTTGAAATTGTGCATGTTTTTGAACAATTCATAGTTCTTGATTTTTGATGGTCAGATCTGCAATGTTCAGCCATTTTGGTTGGTTTTTTCTATTGTAGATGTCTTAGGAATATCATAAATTAGGCTTGAGATAGTAATTACATCTCTTTTATCAAATTTTAAAGATTTGTGGAAGGAGTTTTGAAGTTTTGTTTGCGTATGGTTGGAATTTGAATTTTTTTTGAAAACTTTGTTTTTTGGATTTGAATTGAATTCTTTGCATACCTTTCACAACCTTAATTGACTTTCAAAACAATGATTGAGTATTCCTAGGATATTTTAGGATCATTTTTAAGGTGTTAGGACCCCTTTCCTTCGAATTTGGAAATCTTGGAAACCTCCTCGAAAAACTAGAAAAAACACTTTAACTAGTTATTTGTTTTTTTAGCATTGGTCAACTTTCCTTTAAAGAATGATCAGATCTGAAAGTTTATGAAATGATTTCCATTTATGTTCTTTATTTTGTTATTGAAAATCTGAATTTTTTTTTTATTGTCTCATTTTTATCTCATACTTGCATAAGTAAAATGTTGGAAAATTAAAATACATGACACATTATTTCAATGAATGAACCTTTAGGCCCCAAATTTTGAAGTCAAATAAAATTGCTAATTTGCCACACAACCTGAAATCCTGACTAAGAAATTTTGAATACCATGAGTATCCTCTTCACTTGTGCTTTTCGGGCGGTGTTGTGAATGAGAAAATGGATCTCAAGTGAAATAAGACTCCTTTGAAGTTTTTGAAGCACATTGTCGAGCCACAAGTCTCCTCTTCACTTGTGCTTCTAGGCTATCATGTGAACGAGAAAGTGGATCGGAAGTGTAAATTATTATCCTGAAAAATCAAAATTGAATCACATTCTTACATGTACACATTAGTTTGAGATACTTATTGGAAACAAAAAAAAACATTGAATATTGAAACATTTTTCATTTCTAAATAGTAATAATTGAAACCATCCTCTTGAACCCTTGATTGAAAAATGAAAGTGATTTCAAATTTTTAAAAGTGATTTTGCAATACGTACATATGAGGGATCTCAATGAACCTCTTACTCTCCCATAGTATATAATTTCATCGAATGAAAAGATAGGATTAAAAGCATATGTGCATTGGTTTGGTTCAATAGCATAAATCGTAACATCATTAGTTTCACCACCACTCCTCGAAACTAATCGAATTACCTTTAAAATAAACGCTTAATTTAAAAACAACCAAGATTTGATCTTTGATATCACCAACAATATTAGGCTAGGGATTTTGGTTAAGATGGTGATTTAACACTCTAAAGCCACAAAAATTGGAAACTAGCATTGATTAACAAGACTTAAATCCATTTGTAGCAAAGAGTGCTAGCCAGGAAGTCGCTTCAAACACAAGCGTTAGGCACGAGGGAATTCTGGATTAGTAAGGGTGGTACCCCCCCTCTTGCTTCTTTGGTGGGATATGAGAACATTAGAGTGTCTCGGTTAAGTGACAATTCCTCGAGGTGACATCACTTTTCTAAGATAGCTAGTGTCTGTGAGTTATCCTAGAGAGATGATTGTCCTACCCGATCACCGATTATGAAGTGGTAACCATAGTTTCTTGTCCTAGGGCGTCACATAGGCTGTTGTGAGTGGGGGACACTTTCAATACCTGAGACATACCAAGTTTGTTTCAGCTCCTTGGGAGGGTGAGTATCCTAGAGCTAACACTTGGACCCCTGGCAATTGAAGAACGGTGTAATTGTGTCTTGTGCCTTCACCATTTAGTAATTCTTGAGGCTTAATGTCCCTCAAGGGATACTAATTTTGGAAGGCCCTCTAAATACCACATTCATTATGAAAGATGGGATTCTCAAAGCCCAATCCTATAAATGGAAGGCATGTGAGGTGAATTAACGAGGACAAATTAGAGAGCAAGGGCATGCCGGAGGAATGAGAAGATAGATAGAACCTTTCTTGCACATCATAGTGTCTTTGATCATTGGAAATGGTGGATAGGGGTAGTTTAGAGCAAGGGAGAAGGGGATTCACCCATTATTGGGCTGTAATCACCTTCCTCTCAATTTCATATGATGCAATTTAAATTTCCTCTAAATATTGTGTTTAAATTCATGTTTGTTTCATGTATTTTTGCAACATTTAGTAGATAGATTTCATGATTTATTTGAAGTTTTTTAAGAGCTAGAGGCAAGGAAATAGCTTGCTGCTACTAATGGAGGCCTAAAGGCCATGGAGGCTGGAGCAAAAGGATATTCACCAAATGACATGCTGCTAGAGGTAACCTCCTCCCTTCCCTCTCTCTCTCTTTCCTTTGAAAAAGTGTAGAAATTTTAGGAAATTGACCATTATTGCATATATTCTGTCAACAGGATTCACCCTCCCTGTAGCAAATGTTAGATTAGGTTGTAGGATTGTCATTTCAAATAAATCTGACTACAAAATGGTGACTCCATTGGCGATTGAAGAACGGTGTAATTGTTTCTTGTACCTTCACCATTTAGTAAGTCTTGAGGCTTAATGTCCCTCAAGGGATACTAGTTTTGGAAGGCCCTCTAAAAATCCAACTTTCCACTAAACCTCGGAAAGAAGCTTGATTGTTACTTCCTTAGGGACTTTTTTAGTGGCGTGGACACTTTATTTTTTGTTGAGTCTAGATTCCTTTGGGATTGCTTGATTGTATTTTGATATACTCTAATAAACAAATCCTTTTATTAAACTTCAGAGTAATTAATCTCTTGATCCACCTGTCAACGTGGAAGAGAGGAAAATTACCCAAGTTTGAGGGCCCCACTACATTGTGGAGGCATATACATGAACCACATCATTGTGACTTTGAAACTGAACTACTTATAAACCCAATCAAGTATTACTATAGAAGAACAATGTCAAATTAATTCTAAAAAATTGTCACATCATGGATGAAACATAGATAGAATTGATGATCTTACTTTAGTTGAGATTGAAAAAATATAATATCACACATTTGCGCACGTAATCACAGACTTAGCATATCCTTCAAACTCAATCATACTTGCGGAAAGTGAGTCACTAGCTAGTGTTTTTGAAAGTTGTGATAAAATGCAGAATATTACACTTGACTCTTTGAATTCATTAGGAGTTAAAGGAACAATATCAATGCAACATCAAATGGTTGCAGGAGGTTATCAAAATCCTCTTGGCACACACAATTGTTGTCTAGGTTCTACTTCTGGGGGAAACCCTTTACCATGGAATGTTCATATTCCTGGAAGAAATAATGCATTTTGGAACCCAAATTCCAATTGGAAATATCCTTCATCAATGGGAGGAAATGCCCCAGAGAGTTATCCTCTGATTTATCCTAGTACAATGCCTAGGGGAAATCCACCTAACAACCCCATTCCACAATGGAGTGGTAATGTTTCTGAAAGTAACCAATATTTTTGGATCCAACCTTTGTAAGGGGAAAACATACCTTGGAATTCCAATAAAAACAAAGGACATAATCAATGGAATGGTCTGGTTCTAGTAAGTAACCAGTATTCTTGGGACCCAACTCCATTAAGAGGAAATCCACCCAATGGTCAGGTTTTCGGAAGGAACCAATATTCTTGGGACCTAACTCCATAAAGATACAATCCACCCATTGATCATATTCCAAGAAGTAGCCAATATTCTTGGGGGAAACCTTTGTAAGGAGACATTCCACTCATTGATCATGTTCCAAGAAGTACCCAATCTTCTTAGGGGAAACCTTCACAAGGGGAAAACATACCTTGGAATACTAGTCAAATCCAGGGACCACATAAATGGTGTGGTCTGTTTCTAGGAAATAACCAATCTCACTGGGATCCAACCTTGCAAGGGGGAAATCCACCCATTCATCAATGGTGTGGTCAGATACCAAGAAATATTCAATCTACTTGGATTCTAACCCTGCAAGGGGGAAATCCACCCATGAATCCCATTCCACAATGGAGTGGTGAGGTTCCAGAAAGTAACCAATATTTTTGGAACTAGCTTGCGATACCTATGTTTGATCTAGCTAGGTTTCCACATGGACCTCATGCCATTGGTATGATTGGTTCTATCAACAACCTTGAGTAGATAACTCAACAAATGGGACAAATGTCTGTTAAAACCTCAAACATACAACTAGTCAAGATATGCAAAAACATGCTAAGCCTTCCCAAACTTCTGATTTACTCACTGTTCAATCCATGGACCTTAGGGTAAAGAACAAGAAATACAAAGCTAAGCATAGTGTTATTCTTTCCAAAACCATTGAAAATCCCATAGTTCAATCCATGGAACTTAGAGGAAATAAAAAGAAATACAAGAGTAAGCAAGATGATAACTTTAGGGAGGGAGATGCACTGAATCCAACTCAAGACAATGGGAAATAACAATCTGTTATATTGATGCAACCTTTTCTATAGCACCATCATCAAATGGTTTCTACAACGATGGAACCTCCCCTAGGAGGAAACTAGTCAAAATCCTCGGAAGAGGGAAATGATCCCAATGACAATGTCTTAATATATGATCATGAGGTGCACATTAAAACAAGATCTCATTCTTATGATGTCCCTCCTAATACATTGGATCAATCGAAATCACATCTAGGTAAATCTATCACCATTGTGAAACCAACCATAAACTTAGTACCACACCCCCCATAGGTGATATATGTAGAACAATGCATAATTGTAATGCACGATATCCTCATAACGCAAATGTTGTTGAGGAAATAGCTCAAGAACCATGTGCCATGTCCTCCATGGAGGTAGTGCAATATTTTCCTGCATAAAGAAAGGAACTATTGTATTCAACTGGAGATGTTGATCCATCCGATGCAACGTTGATCACATTATAATTAGACCAATCAACCTGTAGGATTCCTTCCTGTTAGGTCATGTTTTTTTTTCCATCTTTTAATACTTTTGTTTAAGTTTTGAAGCTTGGTTTTATTCATTACTCCTAGAAAATTTTGTTGCTTAGGATAGTTTGAATCTTTTCCCTTTAGCTTTCATGTTTACTTGACTTCTTAGTTTTATTTTTTACAAAATTTGGTTTGATTTCATAGTTAGAGGGCTTATAGAATGCTTATATGGATTAAAGGGTCTAAAGAATATAATAAAATCTTGATTAAGATTCCTAAACCAAGTTTAAGCCTTTATTATGACTTTAATTTTTGCAAATTATTAACTCAAACTTTCTTGTAGCGCAAGCCAAAAACAAATTCACACATGTGCTACAAGAAAGTTACGGAAGTAAAAAATCATCATTTCTAATTCAATTTTCTCCAGAATTCTCACACATAAGATGTCAATCATACTGAGTGATGGATTTGATACGTTTTTCTTTTAGAATAATCACTGTGACAGGTGTGAATATCATCACGAGGGAAAATCATGGCAGTTTCTTGTAGAGGTGATGGAGTAATGATGGTTGAACATAATGAGACAAATGCCTTTTGAATCATGTATTCTCTGAAGTGCATGTAGAGCGGGTGAAGGTCGTGGCGAAAAATCAACACTCGGTAATCGAAATTTTGAAACAGAGCGAAAAATTAGGGATTTGAGGAGCAATCATCTGAAGTTATCAAAGTATCCAGAGAATATTGGGGAATGAAATTCGACACCTGATAGTCAAGAGAACAAGATTCAAGCAGCTAGATTAGTTGTTTTAACAGGTAGGCTGTGAACCAATTACCAAGGTTCATAAATTTGGGGTTTTTTCTAAAAAGAGGACTAATGATTGAATTGATGGTAGATTATTAGTTTTTAAGTCTAATTGATACTAAATGATGAATTCTCGGTCATGGAATTAAAGTATTTGTCAGTTTAAATGAGAGAATTCAATTTAGGGTTTTTTGGGTTCCCCTATATGGTATTGTCTGTCAGTTTATCAAAATTTGAAGAGATTCAGAGTGTGTTTATTGACAGAAGCCATTTTACAATAGTTCAAAATGAAAAAGAGTGGTAAGACTAATAGAGCAGAACCTTCAGACTTAAGCTAGGCTCAAACCTTTCCAGATTTTGAAAAACTGTTTGCAGAAGTAGGGTGGTTAGTGTTTTTTAAAAATATTGAAGGTTATCACTCAGAAGTTTATTACAAATTCACTCAATGCTTGGATAAGGATGTAGTGTATTTTGATACTTTGAAGTTTAAACTGACCAGGGAGTTACTAGAAGAAGCAATAGGAATTCTGGATAAGGGTGAATTCTGGTTCAAAAAGGTGCCTTTCACTTTGGATGCTTAGAGATATCTACTTACAGGAGTAATAGTAGATTGGGGAAAGGGAGTACCTATTCAAAATTTTAAACCTGAGTGGATAGAGCCTATCAAAATCCTACAAAGATATATCACCTGTGAAGGGAGATTTGCTTTTGTGTTTAAGTATCATTTTAGATTTCTTCAACATCTCAGTCATGAATCTAGAGTGAATCTCCCCTTCTTCTTTCTGAAAAGTTTATAGAAGATGTTAAGTAGGGTGAAAGAACATCAGGATCATACAAAACAATAATTTTTCATCATGGGCTTATTAAAATGGTTATAAGAACTGTATTGTAGAAAAGAGAGAAGACATGGGAACACTTCTTATTTTGGTTAGGTTTCCAAACTAAGAAGAAGGAGCAGTCTTAGAAGAGACAGTTAGACAAAGGTCAGAGTCTGATCAAGAAACCAAAAAATAAAGTCATAGTTGAAGATAAAGAAGATGGTGAACCAGGAAAATCTTCGAATCGGGAAGATGAAAACATTGAACTTGAACAACAAATTAATGTCAAGGAAAGTAAATTTTCAAAGTTAGAGCTAAAGGAAGTTGAGCCAGTAGAAGATATTTTAACTGCAGAAATAAATCAAGGTGTAAAAGAAGATGTTAAGGAGTAGAAGCAGAGCCCTATTATAGTACCGTCTGAAGAGGATGAAAAATACTTATCTGATGAGGCCAGAGTTCCTACTACTAATGAAGATAGGGTTTGTTCTAAGAAAGAAATACACACCCATTTTGAAGAGGAGACAGTGTCACGAAAGAAAAGAATGAAGGTTGTTGAATTTTCTTCAATAACTCATCAAGGAAAGGTTCTGAAAATGTTAGGCGAGGTTGGAGCAGTCTGGAGACCCAAGACAAGGCCAAAGAATAAGCTTAGGTTAAACATGAAGAAGCTATTAAATCTGAAACTGACTGAGAAAAAGATTATAGAAATAGAAGATTCATCATCTCAGGAGAAATTGGAAGATAGTGAAGATGACAATAAAGAAGTTATGAAAGGTTAAAAAACCAATAGAGTCAAAAGATAGACCAGTCTTCACCGATACTAAGATCTCACACATTTTCATGAAGGTTTGAAATAAGATGATTCAAGAACAGCAACAAAATGATATAAATGTTGATGTATTTGTAATTTTGGAATGTATTCATCTATGTATCTTATGTCTTGTAACCAGATGTTTATTCTGGGATGTATCTATTATGTAATTGAGTCATTATGTCATGCCCTGATGTTCCAATCAAGAGGATCTATAATGTAAACAAGTGATGTCAAGTCATTGTGGGTAACCATCCTATTGTCTAAGGGTTAAAGTCCTCGCAGTTCCAGAGCACTAGGGTTATTAGAATCAATTGGTGAAGTCAGCCCTAGTAGGGTTTTAGTCATGCCGGGAAGTAGTATAAATAGAGAAGTGACTTCTCTATTTAGCACACATCTCATACACACTCAAGTGTACCGCATATTTGAGGAAGGAGAAGACACTGGGGCTAGATAAGAAGAAGGTTACTATTGTCTGGAGATCACTTACTGTTTTGGGCCTTTCTATTTTGGTGTTGATTCTATCTCTGAGGAAGTTGCGGGGTTTTCTCCATTTATGGTTTCCCCAAGGAATAACACTGTGTTCATTGTCTCTTGTGTCTGATTGCTGTGCTTGTTATTCTCTCAGTTAAAGATCCTAATAATACTAGCTTAATGTTGAAAAACTAACATGGTATCATAGCTAACCTAAGAACAAGACACTGTGCAGCTGCGGGAACTAGGGATTCCTAGTTTGTGGATCTTCCTCCATATATTTTCAGCGAAATTAAGGTGGAATAACTCTCCTCCTTAGGGCACATCTTTTTATCGAAGCAAAATACAATTATGAGGTTTTTTAGTTTTGGACCTGACACTACTGCCGAAAATTAGGGATTTTCATAGAAGAGGAATTTTTCAGTGAGACTAGGCCTAGATTGATATGCTCCCCAAAATTGAAGTTAAGGATCAATTTCAAACCATTTGGTTGGACAGAACTCTGGAAAAGAAAAACCCTAATTTGCTCCTGATCCAACACTATAGGGGTTTTAGCTCCAAATCCAGAACCGACATCTTGACCTGGTAAGATATAAATATTTTGTATTTCCATTTGAGGTTCTCAGTTAATATGTCTCATCATACCAAGCTTGATGAAAAGCTTGAGGGAGTTGATAACTTTCGAGCTTGGAAGTATAGGTCTCCTTGGTCCTGGAAGAGAATGAGTTGGACTCCTACATCCATGAGGAGGTTCCAGTTCCAGAGGGAGATGAGGCTAAGGCCTTGCATAAGAATAAGTTGGTTATGGAAAAGAGGATCATTGCTGATTATATCAAGGATCACCTTATCCCACAGGTGTCCTCTCTCGAGACACCTAAAGCTATGTTTGATTCCCTAACCAAATTGTTTGAAAGGAAGAACATAAACTGGAAGATGACTTTGAGGAAGCAACTGAAGAATGTGAAGATCCAAAATGCAGAGACCATCTAGTCTTAATTCACAAGGGTTTCCTAGATCAAAGAACAATTAGAAGCAGTAGATGAAGAAGTGGAGAATGCAGAAATTGTGATGACCACCTTGAATGGTCTCCCTAGGACATGGGACTCCTTCATTTAAGGGATCTATTCTAGAAAGAAGTTAGTCAAGTTCAACAGACTATGGGAATAATTTTCTTAAGAAGAAGCTCAGATATCAGCTTGAGAAGAGATGATGGGAAGTGAAGATCAATCTCTCATAGTACAATCGAAGAAACCCAGATCCACCCATCACAGAAATAAGTACTCTCATCATAGGAATAACTCTAGAAATCCAAGAGATAGGTCTAAGTACATTTTCTATACATGTGATGAAAGAGGATGCTTTGCTAGATATTTTCCTAAGAACAAAAGTAGCTCTCACAAGAATAAGGGAAATAAAAGAAGACATCATGCTCATGCTGCAGAGGATGATGAACCTTAATCAAAGAGAACTAGATATGAAAGTGAAGATTCTTCAAGTGAGGATGAATATGTTTTGATCTCCGCTCTCACAGGAAATATTACTCATGGAAGTGATGATTGGATTATAGATAGTGGGGATTCTAAACATATGACTGGATTCAAGGAATCCTTTGTGAAACTTTCAGAACATGAATCACCTCACAAGGTGAAGCTAGGAGATGACTACCAATATCCAATAAAAGGTAGTGGGGAATCTTCATATAAGCTAGACTCTGGAAAGTCTATAACAATGAAGGAAGTTTTGTTTGTGCCAAGACTCAAGAAGAACCTTCTCTCCATATCAACATTAGATCCAAAAGGAATGAGGGTTGCATTCATAGATGGTCAAGTTATTATGTGGACAAAAGGAAAGACTATTGATGATGCAATAGTGATTGGTGAATAAGAAGGAGGTTTGTACAAATTCAAGGGCCATCCAGAACAAGCCTTGGTCCATGACACAGTAGAGCCAAATGAACTATGGCATAGAATACTTGCACATGTTCATTACAGAGCACTACCTCTTGCAATAAAAGTTGTTGAAGGTCTTCCAGAAATACAAGAAAAACATGATGGGGTCTGCAAAGGATGTGTGAAAGGAAAGAACTCAAAGAAGACATTTCCAAGTAGCGAAAGCAAAGCAAAAGGAATCTTGGAAATCATCCACTCCGATGTATGCGGTCCTATGTCATCAAGCTCACTAAGTGGGTATGCATATTATGTTTCTTTTATTGATGATTTTTCTAGGAAGACAAGGGTTTAATTCATGAAGAACAAAGACGAAGTATTCAGCAAGTTCAAGGAGTTCAAAGCCTTGATCAAGAATCACACTAAAAAGAAGATCAAGATTTTTCGATGAAACAATGATGGAGAATTCACTTCAATTGAATTGAAAGAGCTATGGTAAGAATCAGGGATTAAGAGGGAGTTGTCCACTCCTTATAATCCACAATAGAATGGGATTGTGAAAAGAAAGAATAGAACTATCATGGAAGCTGCAAGTGATATGCTTATGTTGCAGCTGCAACATTTTCCCAAAATTCAAAAAAATTTGGGACCCTCCTTTAATTCATTTTTTGCTCAGCTTTTGGTTTTGCTTGATGTTTGAATAAAGATTACTTTTATGCAGGAAATGTTTTAATGTTTGAATTAATTTTTCCTCGCCATCGGATGTGTTTTGGACTTTTGAGTCAGGAGTCTAGTCATCTGTGTGTCCGCCATTATGGAAAAGAACAGGACATCAAGTCAGATTCAAGTGTATTTGGTCTTCGAGGCATTCTTCTTTGTCGGTGTTTGCTTTGAGATCCTGTTGGAACCCTTGTCCATACATTTTTCGTCGTTGCAGAGAAGGTACTGTGAAGTTTTCCAAGAGTTGTTTCATCCTTTTCTAATCCCCGCCGTTTTGTCTCGCCGGTCCTTGTTTTTTTCAACTTTTTCCATTGCAACTCTAGAAAGCACTATGATTCCGATAGTTTGATTTATCTTGTCTACTTGATCGATGTTTTTTGCTTGAGACATGTTTATTCTTACTCCATTTTGCTGGTATACAGAACTTGGTTTCTTTTACGGGTTTGTTGTTGCATCTCTCTAACCATCTATTGACCCAAAGCCTTAGTCTCGCAAGCTTCGATGTAAGTGTTAATTGGTTTCTTCACCGATGCCATTGCGGGTTTCCTGGTTGTTTCATCATCCGCTGTTGCGGAGGCGATGTTGATAAGATCGTCAATCCCTTAGTATTTTTTTGCTCGATGATATTATTTTTCCCGTCGATTGCATGTTGACCGCGACGTATATATTTTGGGTTTGGGGGTTTATTATTTTATTGTATTCTGGCAATTCCTCCGTGCTGTCATTTTCGCTCGAGTAGACCAACGCATTCGTTTTCGGTACCTTCTCTCCTAGGTGGCTCCGTCATGGAAGTTTACCATTTTTCCTCCACCAGTCATGTAGCACAGTGCCAGGTAGGCCCTTATTCCCATTTTACCATTCCATTTGATTAGTCAAACTATTTTTGTTGTCTCCGTGGTTAGTGGTTTCCTAGGTTTTCCCATCCCAGCCTGTATATATATTCAAGTTAAATAGTATGGCTGCCTGGTGGGGAATTTTTGTAGTTTTCTTGATGATGACTCTTGCGGCCGTTGAGGGTTTACAGAACGCACTCGATTGCTAGGGAAACCGGTGCAAATGGTCATTACACTGTCTGCACCAGTTTCCCCCAGTCTGCGTGTGGCCGTCCAGAGAGGGCGTTTTCAAGGTTTTCTTTCGAGATGCCAAGGTTTTGTTTCATTGTATCTTTGCCCTCACTTTTATGAACTAGGGTCACAACGTTGAAGGTGTTAAACTCGAATCTGAACCCCAAACCAATTTAGGTTAGAATGCATTACCTAGTCAGGCTGTGAGGTGAGTGTTTTTATAGCAAGTAGCTTCATCTTATGGTCTATGAGTTCAGTGCGCTATCAGTGTAGTGTCCTCACTTGGGATTTGGCACCTCTTTCTTCTGCGTAGTGTTTAGGTCGTAGCGCTGAGAGGGGGTTTTGAGGCTATGTTCTTGTTGACAAGAGGAGGGGGATTTTCCTACTTTTAGAAAAGCCATGCTTTTCTAAGTTAAATCTGCAAATGTTGGTCAAGAGCTGGTTTTAGCCTTTTCGGTAGATTATTTTTATGTGGGAACACTTGGTTTTTTTAGCATTGTTGTTTATTCTTCATAGCTGCACTCATGTTTAGCATAGATGAGGTAAAATGCTTATACAGTTGCTTGCATTTTGAATGTTATCTAGAAATGACCCAACAGAACCTAAAAGCAATTTCTGTACATGACAGGGAAATTCCTCAGAATCCAAGATGTCTAAATCTCAGAAGAAGAAGGATCCCATGGTAGAAGAGGAGCCTAAAGTTGAAATCATTACCAGAGTCGAATACACCTACGAGGACACCAAATGCATAGTTGGTGTGGAACCCAAATATCATTTGGGGGGGATTTACAGATTAATAACATGCTGAGAAGTACCTGACATAGGTTTTGAAGAAGAAACCATTTATGCCAATATAGAGAGATCTTCATTGATGAAAATTTCTACTAGACCTGAGCTTTTTCCATGCTCAGAGGTGATTGGGTGGATTCTTCCCAGGGCAGATGTAACCACCATGATTTTGGAAAATGCTGATAAACAGGGTTATGTTGCTTATAGCCCTAGGTATGTGGCACTGGCCTACCACTTAATAGAAGCACAGGTGTACTTGAATGAGGACTGGTTGAAGGAAATTAAGATGGACCTAGTCGAGACACTGAAGAGGATGCTCATTCCTAGCAAGAAATTTAGAACTAGGCCGACCATGGAATATGACACTGCAAATCTAAGAACCCCTTGCAGGTTCATTGCCCTAATGCTGAACAGGATTTTTAGGAGGGTCCACGGTAAAAGCTTCAAATTGGAGTGGGTGCCTATCATCTTCTATGTTGCAACATAGGGGACAGTGTTCAACTGGGAAAACATTGTGTCCAACAACCTCTCAACATTCATTGCTTCAACATTAAGAGGGGTGTCCCACAAGAGATCAGAGTTCTACATGAGCTCTATACTGATTGATTCCATACTATGAAACCAACCCTTCCCCAATCTAAGGTGTATTTGGGACCGAGAAAGAACACCAGTCTACTCAGCATACAAGACACTGTGGGCCCACAAATACCACAGTCAATATAGGGAAGTGTGTGAGCACTTCATCATGCCACTATATACATTGATCTTCTTAAAGGATTGCAAATGTATGTCAGAGGAATAATTGCAAGTGATTGAGGAATACACAGACTACTATCTGACAGAGGATGGATTATATTTCAGAATGTTTGGATGCTCCATAGCACCCTCACTACTGCTTAAGTATGCCACTAAATATGTAGTCCACAAAGAGACAGTTACACAAGTATTTTTAGATGGCATAGGGAGCTTTCTGTTTGAACATAAGAAAGCATCTTACCCTCCTTTTTGCTTCAGGTTGTGAAGCTACAAGTTTACTAGGGTGAAGAAAGCTAATGAATTCGTGGAAGAATTGGGGAAATTCCATTTTGGGGAAATGCATTTCCACAAGAATGATTCCCGAAATAAAGTGGAAAAGCACTGCAAAGAGGCAAATGTACATTTTGAATACACAAGCCACTGGGATAGAGAGGAATCCATTTTCCACAGTGCACAAAATATAACAGCCTTAAGAAGAAGGCTTAAGAAGAAAATCACCACCAAAGGCAGAAAAGGACAAGATGAGCAAGAAAAGGCAGAGGAGGAAGAAACTAGAAAAAGAAATGAAGATGCTACGAGACTAGCACAAGAGGATAAAAGATGGCTCAAAGTTGAGGAGGAAGAAAAGAGAAGAGTTGCACAAGAAGCAGCTAGAAAGGTAGAAGAAGCTTCCAAGAGCGAGTAAGAGGAAAAGAAAAGAAAGATGGATGAGGAGCTGAAGAAGTAGGAAGTAGAAAAGATAAAGCTGACAGAGATAGTGATAGAGAAATCAAATTCTGATACAGCAGATAGTCAAGCTCAGGACTTGGGGAACCTTGATATTCAAAATCCTAAGGTAGCTGTTGGCAGCACAGTAGGATAGGCTATGGCCCCCACCCTTAGGCTAATCCCTTTTGCGCAGAAGAAAGGGGAGGAGGTACCAGATTTTAACACTATATTTTATGATAGGGAAAGGAAAAGGATAGTGAAGAGGACTTAGAGAAAGGTCAAGACTAGGGGGAAGTCTGGTAAAATGATAAATGATACAACTATAGTATATGGGACAGACAAGGACCCTAGGTTCACTATCAGAGTGGGGGATGCATTGATCCATGATTCCGAGGAAAATGTAGATCGAATAATGACTTACCTTGAACATTCAAATAAGTCCTCTTCCCAACTCAATGATACCCTAAGAAGAGAAAGAGAGGAAAATAATAGGTTGAAAAGAAATTTTGAAGACATACAACAAGAAATAAAGTCTTCCAAAGTTGAGCTCCAGTCCCTCCAAGTAGAGAAGAGATATATGGAGGCCGCCCAAGAAAGTATGGAGAAAGTACAGCATGAATTTCAAGGGTTGAGGGAAGAAAAGGAGCAGCTGCTAGGCATGATAGGGGAGTTGGAGCTGCAGAAGGATACCTTGGAGGAATCAGAGAGGCAATCTCACAGGAAGAATGCAGAACTTAAAGAATAGATTACCTTGTTGACAGCAGCTATAGAAGAGGCCAAGGAACAGCAAGTAAGTCTTCATCCTTTCAAGGAGCACGTTCTAGCATAGAGAAGCAAGATGCACCAGCTACAAGTGGCCATAGAGGAAGAGAGGTGCAAGGTCTTGTAGGTGGACAATTGGCCGGAAGAGATTTTGGAAACCTCTTTTTATTTTGTTGATATATCACAAGATATCTTAGAAGTCCTGACATGAAGGATGGTGAGATTAGAAGCGAATGAAGAAACCCTTGCAGATCTACCATCGAAAGATCAACAAGACCTAAGGCAAGACTATGATTTACTAGAGTTTTCCATAAACACAGCTGAGGAATTGAAGAAGGATGTCAAGAAGACAAAGGGCGCTTGTGTAGAATTCTCAAGAGACTTTTGATCACTTATAATCGCTGCCAGGTTGAGGCTGAACAGAGAATGGATACCTTTCCAGACCACAGCCTGTTTTTGGAGATTTTGCAAAGAAGATATCAAGAATATGAACAAAGGATACATCACATTAAAGCTTTAGACGAGAAGACCCTGAGGAATGAAGTAGATCATTCTGCGATTAGTGAGAAATTGTTAGAAGACCAACTTCGCCTGAGTGCAGCCAAAATAGAAGTCATAAGAAATCAGGCTGCTAAATTTGAAATAAATATTTGTTTCCTAAAACCTTCTGAATTCAAAAGCATTGCCTCAGAGGCTTCAGCATGGAAGAAATTTTTGAATAGTCAAGCGGGACCCTCCTCATGAGCATTTTATTCATTTTATTGTAATATATTGTAAATTTTATAAACACTTAATGAAAGAAAAATGTGGGAGGTGAAGAGTTGGGGAAGCCCAAGAGTCATTTCGTGGGTAGCCCAATAGTTTTGTTCTTTTGTATAAATATAGAGAATCTAGACAAGAAGAGGGACTTTTTTCCCAATGAGATTGTGGAAGACATATTGTAAGAAGAACTATTTCCTTTTGCAATAAATAATTAGAGTTTGCTTGGTGGAGAAATCTTGGTGGAATGTTCAAATGTTATGCTATGGATTTGTTGAAGAGGAACTATTTTTTTTCAGCTTTGTGTCCATTAACTATGAGATCGTTCCAACTCTTTGAACCTATGTTCTTGTATGAATGATCTCTGGTTTGTTTTATGAAACCTTCCACTATGAGTAATGAATGTGTTCGTAGACAATTGGCTATCTGGTTGTTCAAATATCTTTAAATGTTCATGTGTTTGAAAGAAGTATCAACTATCTATGATTTCTTTTTTATAATGCATGCACAAAATACATTACTCATTAATAAGAGATAATCTTTCCCCCTAGGGATAGGTTAGGTAGTTAGTTTTAATTTCTTTCTATGTGTGATTTAGATGCAAGAGAGTCTAAGATGAGAGGTAAGAACCTGTGCATCACATTGTGAACACTCCTTGCATTCTCAATCAATCTGCATTTTAGATAGGCATTCACATGTCATACTTAAAACTAAAAAATACAAAAATATACACGGTGGACCAAGCTGCAACCGATAAAACCTGTTAATTTTGTTACTTGACCTATGGTAGCCGGACCTCAAACTAGACGGATTCCAACTTCGCCTGAGTGCAGCCAAAATAGAAGTCATAAGAAATCAGGCTGCTAAATTTGAAATAAATATTTGTTTCCTAGAACCTTCTGAATTCAAAAGCATTGCCTCAGAGGCTTCAGCATGGAAGAAATTTTTGAATAGTCAAGCGGGACCCTCCTCATGAGCATTTTATTCATTTTATTGTAATATATTGTAAATTTTATAAACACTTAATGAAAGAAAAATGTGGGAGGTGAAGAGTTGGGGAAGCCCAAGAGTCATTTCATGGGTAGCCCAATAGTTTTGTTCTTTTGTATAAATATAGAGAATATAGACAAGAAGAGGGACTTTTTTCCCAATGAGATTGTGGAAGACATATTGTAAGAAGAACTATTTCCTTTTGCAATAAATAATTAGAGTTTGCTTGGTGGAATGTTCAAATGTTATGCTATGGATTTGTTGAAGAGGAACTATTTTGTTTTCAGCTTTGTGTCCATTAACTGTGAGATCGTTCCAACTCTTTGAACCTATGTTCTTGTATGAATGATCTCTGGTTTGTTTTATGAAACCTTCCACTATGAGTAATGAATGTTGTTCGTAGACAATTGGCTATCTGGTTGTTCAAATATCTTTAAATGTTCATCTGTTTGAAAGAAGTATCAACTATCTATGATTTCTTTTTTATAATGCATGCACAAAATACATTACTCATTAATAAGAGATAATCTTGCCCCCTAGGGATAGGTTAGGTAGTTAGTTTTAATTTCTTGCTATGTGTGATTTAGATGCAAGAGAGTCTAAGATGAGAGATAAGAACCTGTGCATCACATTGTGAACACTCCTTGCATTCTCAATCAATCTGCATTTTAGATAGGCATTCACATGTCATACTTAAAACTAAAAAATACAAAAATATACACGATGGACCAGGCTGCAACCGATAAAACCTGTTAATTTTGTTACTTGACCTATGGTAGCCGGACCTCAAACTAGACAGATTCCCTACACTAAACAGTCACAGGCTAGTTGGGAATGTTGACTGGGGAGAATCCCTTACTGCTTTTGCCTATGAATTTCCAGGCCTCAACAGCTTCATGATCAATATCTTCCTATGCATATTTGGGTGAAAGCTTCTAGAAGAATGGTGTATGTACAGAACTGTACTCCACATAGAGTACTCGAGAAAAAGACTCCTGAAGAAGTCTTCTCTGACAAGAACCAGAAGTCAACCATCTCAGAATATTCGACTGTCCTGTGTACATACACATTCCAAAAGAGAAGAGTACAAAATTATATCCTTCACAAAAGAAGGGTATATTTGTGGGATACTCTTAAAACTCGAAGGCTTATAGAATATATTTCCTAGGATACACAAAGATTGACATCAGCAGGGATGTGACATTTGATGAAGACACAGCTTACAACAAATCTAGAAAGAGACCTACTAAAGAACTTGAAGAAGCAGAAGCACCCATAATTCATGATACAACCATGAACGAAGAAAATCAAGAAGAAGATCGAGAATTTGAAGAACCACAAAGACCTATATATCCACTTATGGAGAAGAATCCTCATAAGAGGAAACCTGCTTGGGTACGTGAAATTATCCAAGGTGTGGAAAGATATGGGGCTCCAAAAGAGAATCACTGAGAAAGAAAGAGGGCCAGATCCTATTCTGGGTATGTAGCTTAACTATGTGATTTCATTGATAAAGAACCTTCTAGTTAAGAAGAAGTGGCAGAACGGAAAGAATAGAAGGATTCCATGATCAAAGAATACCAATCGATCATGAAGAATTATGTTTTGGATGTTGTACCAAGACCAGAAGGGAATTCAGTTGTAACTTCCAAATGGATCTACAAGATCAAGCATGTTGCGGATGGTAGCATTGAAAAATATAAAGAAATATTTGTGGCTCGAGGTTTGTCTCAGAAAGAAGGAATAGATTATGAAGAAACCTTTACACCTGTAGCCAGATACACTTACATTAGATTATTACTAGCTCTGACTGCAGTGATGAAATGGAAGATACACCAGATGGATTTCAAGACTGCTTTCTTCAATGGTGTAGTGGAAGAGGAAGTGTATGTAGAACAACCACTTGGTTTTGAGACACGTGACAAAGAGTCTCATGTATGCAGATTGAAGAAATCCTTATATGGTTTGAAACAGGCACCTAGGACTTGGTACGGCATAACTTACAACTTTCTATCTAGTTTGGGCTTTACCAAGAGTAAAGTAGATTCCAACCTATATGACAAGGTTGAAGATGGCAACCCAGTGATGCTTCTACTATATGTAGATGATCTGTTTGTGATAGGTGTGGATGGGTTGATTGCCGATACAAAGAGAAAGCTTGCTACCGAGTTCAAAATGAAGGACTTGGGTATGATGCATTATTTCCTAGGCATGGAGGTGTGGCACATTGTAGATGGAATCTTCCTTGGATAAGGGAAGTGTGTAGCAGAGATCCTGAAGAGGTTTGGGATGATGGACTACAAAGCCATGGCCACAACTATGGAATCGAACCTAAAGCTATTGAGCGATGCTTCATCAGATTCAGTTGATGCTATGATGTATCATCAGATGATTGGGTCCTTGATGTACCTGACAAACAGGAGACCAGACATTTGCTTTCCTGTGAACACCTTGATCCAATTCTTAACAGATCCGAGAAATGTTCACTTGATTGCTGCAAAGCATATTCTGAGGTACCTAAGGGGTACAATTGATTATGGGCTCAAGTATGAGTCGAATCAGAAGATTCACCTTGAGGGTTATGGTGATTCAGATTGGGTAGGCAGTGCCATCTATAGGAAGAGCAATTCAAGATGTTGCTTCAGTATGGGATCAGGTGGAATCTCTTGGTTTAGCAGGAAACAATCCTCTGTAGCACTGAGTACAACTGAAGCAGAGTATGTCGCAGCTTGTTCAGCTAGTGTGAGGCAGTATGGCCATAGAAGCTACTGTTTGATTTATTTGATCTCCAGATGGATGCTACTTGTATACATTGTGAAAACTAGAGTTGCGTGAAGTTGTCAGAGAGTCTAGTGTTTCATGACAAGTCGAAGCATATCAAGATCAAGTATCACTATATCAGGGATATGGTGCAGAGGGGAGTAGTGAAGCTCCAGTATGTTGCGATGGACGATCAAATAGCTGATGTATTGACAAATACATTGGCTAGGGTGAAGTTTGAGTACTTCAGGGAGAAGCTTGGTGTTCTCTAGATCATTGTTCCCTCCAAAGGGAAGTGATGAGTCCGTAAGCCATTCTGACATGGGAGAGGATTAAGTTCCTTCCATGGTCAGATGTAAGGGCTGAGCCATTCTGTCATAGTTAGAGGATTTAGGTTCCGTCCATGTCATATATGAGTGCTATTGCCATTCTGGGAATGGAGATACCTAGTTAGTTACCAAGAAAACTCAGTCTAGGTCTGAGAATCCATTCTGATGTGAGAGAGGGATGTGTTCCCACTTGATCAGATGTAAGGGCTGAACCATTTTGTCATGGATAAAGGATTAATTTCCTCCCATGTTAGATGTGATTGTTGTCCATTCTGATGAGTAGGTCAGATGTAAGGGCAACTTCCATTCTAGGAATGGAGGCACCTGGTCAGTTACCAGGTAGCTCAATCTGGGACTGGGGGCCATTCTGATGCGATGGTAGGATTATTTCCTCCATGATCAAATGTGAGTGCATTCCCTTTCGATGCAGTGATTTCGAGCATGTTCGAATATAAGTGCAGAGCCCTTTTGATGTGGTACTTTTGAGCATGGTCAATTGTAAGTGCTAAGCCCTTTCGATGCGGTACTTTTGAGCATGGTCGACTATAAGTGCTGTGCCTTTCTGACAAGATGAGGTTGGATGTAAGTGTAGATCCTTTTTGATGCGATGTGCTTGCACATGGTCGGATATAAGTGCTGAGCCATTCTGGTGCGATGTGTTTACACATGGTCAAATGTGAGTGTTGGGCCTTTCTGACAAGATGAGGTCAGATGTGAGTGTTGGGCGTGCCTTTCTGATAGGATGAGGTCAAATGTAAAAGATGGGTGGGCCATTCTGACTTAAGTGTCAGATATAAGTGCTGGTGAATACCTACATGAAGGGTGGGCCTACATGATTGACTCTATAGAACTTCCTGTGATGAGAAGAATCGAGATAGCACCATTACGAGATATCATGTGATGATGATCCAGATCAAGTGATCCAGATGTGATGATCTAGAATTGATGACGATCTAGATCAAGTGATGATCCAGTTGTGATGATGATCCAGAATCAGTGATGATCTAGATCAAGTGATCATCCGGATGTGATGATGATCCATACTTAATGACGATCCAGATCAAGTGATGATCCAGTTGTGATGATGATCTAGCAGTGATGAGCTAGCAGTCATGATGATGCAGATCCTGTGATGAAGAATACTTGAAGAAGAATATGAATTGAAGATGAAGAAGACGAAGAAGACAAAGAAGACTAAGAATACTTGAAGATGAAGATGACGAGATGATCCAGTTGATGCAGAGAAGAAGATCAGTGCTGAAAATTGTGTCTAAAGAATACCTTTCTAGTTCATAGGGAGTGTTGATGTATTTGTAACTTTGGAACGTATTCTTCTATGTATATTATGTCTTGTAACCCGATGTTTATTCGGGGATGTATCTATTATGTGATTGAGTCATTATGTCATGCCCCAATGTTTCGATTGGGAGGATCTATAATGTAAACAAGTCATGTCAAGTCATTGTGAGTAACCCTCCTATTGTCTAAGGGTTAAAGTCCTTGCAGTTCCAGGGCACTATGGTTATTAGACTCACTTAGTGAAGTCGGCCCTAGTAGGGTTTTAGTCATGTAAGAAAGTAGTATAAATAGAGAAGTGACTTATCTATGTAGCACACATCTCTTACACACTCAAGTGTAGCGCATAGTTGAGGAAGGTGAAGACACTGGGGCTAGATAAGAAGAAGGTTACTGCTATCAAGAGATCACTTACTGTTTTTGGATTTTTTATTTTGGTGTTGATTCTATCTCTGAGGAATTTGTAGGGTTTTCTCCATTTATGGTTTCCCCAAGGAAAAACACTGTGTTCATTGTCTCTTGTGTTTGATTGTTGTGGTTGTTATTCTCTCAGTTAAAGATCCTAATAATGCTAGCTTAATGTTGAAAAATTAACAATAAAGAGTTCTTGTATGGATAAAAGAGAGGTAATTAAAGAAGTTCATTGCAATGTTGAAGCTGAAGAACATCGAGAGATTCCTATGACCTTCACAGAGCATATGAAGGAGGATGAAGAGATATACAAGAAGATGAAGATCCCATGGATACCAGAAGTGATGCAATCAATATTAGAAGGTAAATGTATTGATTCTGAAAAGGAAAATATACAAAGAAGCATTAAACAATACAAGAATCAAATTGAATATATGCATGAAACCAATGATGGATTAGTGACTGCAAATAAGAGTCTTAGAGAAGACTTGGAAGAAGTGAACAGTCGCTACCAGGAATTGATTGGAGTTTCTAAAGAGGCTCTTAAAATAAAAAGACAGACAGAGAATTATTTTACATAACTAGGGAAAACTATCCAGGAGCTAACACAACAGAATGAGGAGTTAACAAAGAGAGTTGTAGACTTGGAAGCAGATCATGTGAAAGCTAGAAGGAAAGATCGGGCTTTAGAGGGAATTGCTCTTCTAGATGAGGCAACAAAAGATTTGTAAAGTACTTTAAAGAAGACTAGTTATTAGTTAGTTTGATAAAGTTATTTTATTTTTGCATAATTATAGTTTATATTGAACAGTTCGATAAATGACCTAAAAGTAGTTAGGGTTCAGTTATGCAACTGTTTTGTGAAGGAACAAGATAAATGTAAGTTGGAAAAAGGACCAAGGGTTCGATTTTTGTTGCAAGGGGAGGCTATCAAGATCTGGTTTATGAAGCTAAGTGTAAAGACTTTTATGTTTTTTTTATGACTGAATTATGAAATATATGCAACTATATTTCCTTTATAGTTTTGACTGGTTTCATTTCTAATTTTTGTTAATTACTCAGTTGGTATACTCATTTCCTGTTTAAGGTTTTTATACTTGAAATGCTTGCTAGCTGTGGGTGGAACTCAGTACTATTATTTTTATGTTTGGATTATGGTTTATATGTTATGCATATCAGTCTTTCAAATGATCATGATTTAGTGTTTGCTTTGGTTTCATGCAATTTTTTCCCTCTTGTCTACAAATTGTACAACCAAAATCCTAGGCAAACCCATTTTACTTTATTGTATTTATTGAGATTGTGTTGGCTTGTTCTTTTGTAGTCCGATAATAATTTCTGGCACTAACATATTTGGTGCCACTGCAGGGGATGAAGTTGAAAACCTATTTTCCCTGGGATACTCATCATTTCACTGGTTTTGAGAGGTGAACTTAAACCAACAAATTTTAAAGACTACTTTTCACCAGTATTTCACAGTGGCTACTAAGGGAGTTGGAACAAGAAATAGACCTAGTTCACCTTTACAGCTAGGTGTCTTAGACCCAGAACAAATATTGAAAAAATCTAGGAAGATTAGAAAATCTCAGTCATCACCAGCCCTATGTAACCCTGACCAGTTAGATATTTCATCACCTTTTTTTGTTCTGAAGGGAGAAGAACAAGATTCATCTTGGTTGAAGACTACAATTCCTGTTAGTAATTTTCAAGTTTTCACTAATCCTCAATCTTTCAAGAAAGAAAAGCCTTATATCTCCTGGTAAAATCCCTTTATTTCACCTCAAAGTTGGTAAAACTCCATTTCAGCCAAGTTCAAGCCAAGTCTTTTCATCACCTAAACTAGTCAACTTAAAGATGGCAACCCAAAATCAGCCATTAGACATGATGGACCGAATGGTGGCAGCTAGGTATGCACCTTTAGTTTTTCCTCAGCCTTTGAATGCACTTCCTAGGGGTGATTACCAAAAATACCAACCTAGGTTTAATGGACAAGGTGAAACCACAGCTGAGGAGCATTGGGATGCATTTCTCAACTATGCTGATAATCAGAATATTGAGGCAAAGGATGTGTGGATGAGGATGTTCGTACAGAGTCTTGATGGAGAGGTTAGAAAATGGTTTAGAGAGTTACTTGCAAATTCCATTACTATAATAGAAGAGCTTCAAGATCTTTTCATGAGATAGTGGGGTGATACCAAGGATCACACATATTACATTACTGAGTTTGGAGCCCTTAGAATAAAGAAGGATGAAACCATAGCTGATTTTTCGAAGAGATTAAATAAAATGTATGGCAGAATTCCTGTAGAGATAAAACCTTCAGAAACTTATGCAAAACTCACTTATGCTAATGCTTTTGATCATGAATTTTCCCTACTCTTAAGAGAAAGAAGACCTGTTACTTTACTGAATATGCAGGAGGCAGCATTAGAAGTGGAGTCTAATATATTAGCTTCTAATAGATTGAAGGGAAATACAACTTAGCAGATATATGACAAGAAGTGTAAGAAAGAGGCAACTCCAAGAATTTCAACATCTCACTCTGCAGAAGGTAAATTGATGAGATGGCTAAGCTAGTACATATCCTAACAGCAAAATTAAACAATTTGGAATTAGAGAAAAATTCAAATCAACCTGTTCAAGAAGGAGACAGAAACCCTAATAATCCAAATCAATTTAGAATACAGTTTGTGCCTTGTTTCATTCCCAGAGAGAGAAGAAATAATGATATACAGGGAGAAAGGAGAGAAATTGAGGATCAAAAAGTACCACCACCACTTTAGAATAGTGTAGTTGATGAAGAAGAAATTGAAGAGGAAGTGTTTTTTGAGGATACAGACCAAGATATGAATTATTTTGGAGAGCAGTTAAATGAAGGTTTTGTGACAGAACAAGATTTTTTAAACTCAGAATATTATGATGCTGATATGTTTGAAACAGAAAATGATTTGAATCTTGAAGTGACTATTGTAACTACTGATACATATTAGACTGAGCCAAAGAAAAATTTAAATTTAAGATCAGGTCCAAAGCAAGTAGTTCAAAATCCAAAGAAAAAGGTTTTTTTTCCTACTAAACAACAGTCTAATCCAGTGTTAGAGAAAAAACAAAATCAGAATAATCAAAAGAAGAATGTTGAGATTGAAGAAGTAAATAAAAGTATGCAAAATTTTAACCTGGAAAAGGAATTAGGCAAAATCAAGATCCCTATGACTTTTACTGAATCAATGAATAATCCTGCTTACAAAAATTCAGTTCTGAAAATGATTGGTTCAGCAAATAGTCATCTTACTTCTGACACAGTGAGTTTACAAGAAGAAAGTCCTAAAATCTTTATTGGGTTAGCCTTGGCAGAAAAAACTGAAAATGAAGCAGGTGCATCACCTCCTTTTTACGTCACACTAACTATTCATGAACAGATGATACATAATTGCCTTTTGGATTCAGGAGCATCACATAACCTAATGCCAAAAGCTATCATGGAGGCTTTAGGTTTGAGTATAAAAAAACCTTATCATGACTTGTATGATTTTGATTAATGAGCTGTAAAATGTTTAGGAGTGATTAAAGATATGGTTGTCTGTTTAGCTAAGCTACCAATGAAGAGTGTGATTATGGATATGGTAGTAGAAGACATTACACATAAGTTTGGACTGCTCCTCTCTAGATCTTGGGCCAACAAGGTTGGTGGAGCTCTACATATGGATTTAACATATGACACCATTCCTATATTTGGAGGAGAAAACAGAAGGTTATATAGAGAGTTACAATTTTCCTATATTGTGACAGATGACAAGAACCCTACAAATCATCCCTTGTATGTTGTTGACAAGGATTTGGGTACTTGTATGTTGCATTTTAGTGATGATAACAATACTGCTGGTTTATTACAAGTTCAAAAAGAAAATCCAGTCAAACACACTAGGGAACAAGAACAAGAACTTTGGAAAATGTATTTTGATGGATCATCATGCAAAGAAGGTGTTGGAGCAGGGGTTCTTCTAATATATCCTAGTGGTGAAACAATAAGGTTAATTTATAAATTGGAATTTGTTACCACCAAGAACACTGCAGAATATGAAGATTTGTTGTTGGGTTTGAAAGCTCAAAAATATTTAGGTATTCAGTAGATTTCTGTATATGATGACTCCAAGTTGGTTGTTCAGCAAGTAAGGAACAACTATCAAGTAAGACAAGATCTGCTGAAAGTGTACCATAATGAAGTATGGGATATTATAGACAATTATTTTGTGTCTTTTAATATCACTTATATTCCTAGGGATCATAATCAAATTGCTGATTCTCTTGCCCTAGCAGCCACACATTTCAAGATTCCCAAAACAACATAGCTAAAGTATCCTATTGAGGTTAGGTACAAACCTTTTGTGCCTAATAATGTAAAGCAATGGAAATTTTTTGAAGATTACATTGAAATAAAAAGGTTTTTAGAGCTGACAAGTGAGTTTTCCAATTCCCTAATTGATCAAGAACAATATGATGAGGTTGAAGATTTTGAAGATATTGCAGAAAATGAGATTGTTGGTCACAAGATTATTGAACTTAAAAGTAATTCCATTCCTAAAGGTTTGGTGCCATTAGAGAGAATATTTTCAAAGGATGACACACCTTTAAAACCTGTTGTATAGTCTTCAAAAGAAAATGTAGTGGACTGTAATATTGGCACCCTTGAACATCCTAGAATGGTGAAGATTTCAAAAGCACTCATAGCAGAAAAGAGGAACAGGTACATTAAGTTGTTAAAATAGTATGTTGATGTTTTTTCTTGGTCATATGAAGATTTGAAAACATATGATACTGGAATTATACAACATAAAGTTCCTTTAAAACCAAATGTTAACCCTTTCAGACAGAAATTAAGGAGGATAAATCCATCTTTGTTTCCTATTATTGAAAAGGAGTTGAAAAAGTTATTGGATGCTAAGATCATTGTTCCCCTCAGATACTATTCATGGGAAGCTAATTTTGTTCCTGTAAGGAAAAACAATGGTGAAATCAGACTGTGTGTTGATTTTAGAAATATGAATAGGTCTTAATTGAAGGATAATTACCCTTTGCCCAAAATAGAAAAAATATTGCAGAAGGTAGTTGGTGCACAAAGAATTTCTATGGTTGATGGATTTTCAAGATATAATCAAATTGCCATGCATCCTGATGATAAAGAAAAAACAACTTTTACTACTCCCTGGGGAATTTTCATGTATGATAAAATGCCTTTTGGATTAATGAATGCTGGAGCAACTTTTCAAAGAGCTATGGACATAGCCTTTGTAGGGGAAAGAGATAAGTTTGTAGTGATTTACTTAGATGATATTACAATCTTTTCACAATCAATTGATGAGCATCTAAAACACTTAAAACAAACTTTTCTGAAATGCAAAAAATATGGTTTATCTCTTAATCCAAAGAAATCACATTTTACTGTACAAGAAGGTAAATTATTGGGTCATTTAGTTTTAGCTGATGGCATAAGGATTGATCCAGAAAGAGTGAAAGCAATACTAAAATTAAGTTTACCAAGGAGTAAGAAGGATGTACAATCTTTTATTGGTAAAATCAATTTTTTGCGTTGGTTCATACCAAATTTTGTTGAGACTATCAAACAGATTACATCCATGTTGAAGAAATATCAGGAGGTCAAGTGGACTGCAGAAGAAAAAAACTCATTTGAAAAGATTAAGATGGCTCTTACGGAAGTTCCAGTATTAGTAAGCCCAGATTTTACGAAGGAATTTCTAACTTTTTCTTTTGCATCTAAAGATACATTGGCTGCTATTTTATTACAGAAGAATAAGGATGGTCTTGAATAGCCCATTGCATTTTTCAACAAAAATCTTAGAGATTCAGAGTTAAAATGCAACATTTTAGAGAAGCAGACTTACTCATTAGTAAAAGCTTTGAAGTTTTTCAGAATCTATGTTTTTCATTCCAAGATTATTGCTTATGTGCCTAATGCTTCCATAAAATATGTTTTGACTCAGCCTGACAGTGAGGGAAAAACAGGGAAGTGGATTTCCAAAATCATGGAATATGATGTGGATATCAGACCTACAAAGCTAGTAAAGGGACAAGGTTTAGCTAAATTGCTAGCTGATTCAAATTGCCAAGCTTTAGGTCTACATCTCATGGCAGAACAACCAGCACAGGAAGAAATTCAAGCAAAGCAAGAGAAAGAAAATATTATGGACCACTATGCAAAATCCACATGGTATGTAGATATTGTGCATTTTCTTTTGTACTTGCAATGTCCAGAACATTTAGACAAGAAAGCTGCTAGGTATTTGAAATTGAAAACTACTAAATATTGTTTGATAGAACAACAGTTGTTTTGGAATGATCCTGGAGGTATTTTTCTCAGATGTTTAGATAAACCAAAAATTGAAGGAGTAATATCTGAATCCAATGAAGGTGCTTGTGGGGGATATAAGTATTGGAAGGAAACATCATATAAAATTCTAAGGGAAGGATATTATTGGCCTTCCTTATTTTTAGATGTATATCAATAGGTAAGAGCATGTATCCCTTGCATGAAATTTGCTGGTAAACAAAAGTTGATGTCATTACCTTTAAAATCAATTGTAGTTAATGCCCCTTTTCAGCAATGGGGTTTGGATTTCATAGGAGAGATAAATCCATGTTCTTCAGGGAAGCATAAGTGGATTTTGACTGCTACAGATTTCTTTACTAAGTGGGTAGAATCTATTCCCACAAGGAATGCCACAAATAAGGTGATCATAGATTTTATTGAAGAAAATATTCTTAGTAGATTTGGATGTCCATAGAAATTATTGACTGACAATGCTAAAGCTTTTAAATCTAAGGCTATGGTGGCATTTTGTGAAAAGAGTGGTATCATGTTGAAACACTCAACTCCTTATTATCCTCAAGGGAATGGGTTAGCTGAGTCATCTAATAAGAATATTATTCAGAGTATGAAGAAGTTATTGAAGCAGGATAAATGATCATGGGATTCTATGTTAAAATATGCATTATGGGCAGATAGAATAACAGTCAAAAAAGAAATTGGAACTTCTCCTTTCCAATTAGTATATGGTACTGATGCAGTTTTTCTTGTTCAGTTGGGTATCCTAGTGATGAAATTTTTTCAAGATTGTCAGGAAGAACCTAATCATATGCAAAGAAGAATTTATGCACTGATAGAGTTATAGAAAAAATGAGAAATAGTGGAAGAAAAGGCTCAGCTGTACAAGTTGAAGATCAAAGAAAGATTTGATAGAAGGATCAAAGATACCACTTTTTTGGTGGGAGATATGGTATTGAGATGGGATGTTAGGAAAGAATAGAAAGGAAAGCATGGCAATTTTTATAACTTTTGGTTTGGTCCATTCATAGTATCGAAGTTTCTGGAAAACAATACTTTTGTACTACAGACTTTGGAGGGTGAGGAATTGTCTAATCTAGTTAATGGATGATTCCTCAAGCATTTTTACAATTTTTGAGATGGATACTAGACTTTCATTGTATATACCGGTGTGAATAACAGAATAAGGACTCTGTAGCCCAATGTAAATTTTGCAGACTAGCAGGTAGCAGCACAGAAGGCACTGGTCTACAGGTTCTTGAAGCCTCACAGGGAGGACTTCATCCCACAACAGGAGCCAGATGTTAGGTCATGTTTTTTTTTTCCATCTTTTAATACTTTTGTTTAAGTTTTGAAGCTTGGTTTTATTCATTAATCCTAGAAAATTTTGTTGCTTAGGATAGTTTGAATCTTTTCCCTTTAGCATTCATGTTTATTTGATTTCTTAGTTTTATTTTTTACAAATTTTGGTTTGATTTCATCGTTAGAGGGCTTATAGAATGCTTATATGGATTAAAAGGTATAAAGAATATCGTAAAATCTTGATTAAGGTTCCTAAACCAAGTTTAAGCCTTTATTATGACTTTAATTTTTGCAAATTATTAACTTAGACTTTCTTGTAGAGCAATCCAAAAACAAATGCACACATGCGCTACAAGAAAGTCACGCAAGTCAAAAATCATCATTTCTGGTTCAGTTTTCTCTAGAATTCTCACACATAAGATGTCAATCATACTGAGTGGTGGATTTGATGCGTGTTTCTTTTAGAATAATCACTGTTACAGGTGCGAATATCATCATGAGGGTGAATCATGGCAATTGCTTACAGAGGTGATGGAGTAATGATGGTTGAACATAATGAGACAAATGTGTTTTGAATAATGTATTCTCTGAAGTGCATGTAGAGCAGGTGAAGGTCGTTGCAAAACATCAACACTTGGTAATCGAAATTTTGAAATAGAGTGAAAAATTAGGGCTTTGAGGAGAAATCGTCTGGAGTTATCAAAGCAGCCAGAGAATATTGGGGAATGAAATTCGACACCTGACAGTCAAGAGAACAAGATTCCAGTAGTTGGATTAGTTGTTTTAACAGGTAGGCTTCGAACTGATTACCAAGGTTCATAAATTTGGGGTTTTTTCTAAACAGAGGATTACTGACCGAATTGATGGAAGATTATTAGTTTTTAAGTCTAATTGATACTAAATGATGAATTCTCGGTCATGGAATTAAAGTATTTGTCAGTTTAAAAGAGAGAGTTCAATTTAGGGTTTTTTGGGTTCCCCTATAAAGTATTGTCTGTCAGTTTATCAAAATTTGAAGAGATTCAGAGTGTGTTTATTGACAAAAGCCATTTGACAATAGTTCAAAATGAAAACGAGTGGTAAGAATAATAGAGCAAAACCTTTAGACTTAAGCTAGGATCAAACCTTTCTAGATTGTGCAAAACTATTTACAGAAGCAGGGTGGTTAGTGGTTTTTTAAAAGATTGAAGGTTATCACTCAAAAGTTTCTTACAAATTCGCTCAATGCTTGGATAAATATGTAGTGTATTTTGATCCTTTGAAGTTTGAAATGACTAGGGAGTTACTAGCAGAAGCAACATGAATTTTGGATGAGGGTGAATTCTGGTTCAAAAAGGTGCCTTTCACTTTTGATGCGCATAGATATCTACTTCCAGGTGTAATAGTAGATTAGGGAAAGGGAGTACCTATTCAAAATTTTAAACCTGAGTGGATAGAGCCTATCAAAATCCTACAAAGCTATATCACCTATGAAGGGAGATTTACTTTTGTGTTTAAGTATCATTTTAGATTCCTTCAACATCTCAGTCATGAATCCAAAATGAATCTCCCCTTCTTCTTTCTAAAAAGCTTACAGAAGATGTCAAGTAGGGTGAAATAACATTAGGATCATACAAAACAATCTGTTTTTCATAATGGGCTTATTAAACTGGTTATAAGCACTATATTGTAGAAAAGAGAGAAGACATGGGAACACTTCTTATTTTGGTCAGGTTTCCAAACTAAGAAGGAGGAGTAGTCTTAGAAGAGACAATTAGACAAAGGTCAGAGTCTGATCAAGAAACTAAAAAAGAAAGTCACAATTAAATATAAAGAAGCTGGTGAACCAAGAAAATCTTTGAATCGAGAAGATAAAAACATTGAACTTGAACAACAAATTAATGTTGAGGAAAGTAAAGTTTCAAAGTCAGAGGTGAAGGAAGTTGATCCAGTAGAAGATGTTTTAACTGCAGAACTAAATCAAGGTGTAAGGAAGATTTTAAGGAGCAGAAGCAGAGCCCTATTACAGTACTATCTAAAGAGGATGAAAAATACTTATCTCATGAGGCCAAAGTTCCTACTACTAATGAAGCTATGGTTTGTTCTAAGCAAGAAATACACACCCATTTTGAAGAGGAGACAGTGTCATGAAAGAAAAGAATGAATGTTGTTGAATTTTCTTCAATAACTCATCAAGGAAAGGTTCTGAAAATGTTAGGAGAGGTTGAAGCAGTCTGGAGACCCAAGACAAGGACGAAGAATGGGCTTAGGTCATGAAGAAGCTATTAAATCCCAAACTAGCTGAGAAAAAGGTTAGAGTAATAGAAGATTCATCATCTCAAGAGAAATTGGAAGACAGTGAAGATGAAAACAAAGAAGTTATGAAAGGTAAAAAACCAATAGTGTCAAAAGATAAACCAGTCTTCACTGATACTATGATCTTAGACATTTTCATGAAGTTTTGAACAAAGATGATTAAAAAACAACAGCAAAATGATATAAAGAGTTCTTGTATGGAGAAAATTAAAGAAGTTCATTGCAATGTTGAAGTTGAAGAACATGCAGAGATTCCTATGACCTTCACAGAGCATATGAAGGAGGATGAAGAGATATACAAGAAGCTAAATATCCCATGGATACCAGAAGGGATGCAATCAATATCAGAAGGTAAATGTATTGATTCTGAAAAGGAAAATCTACAAACAAGCATTAAACAATACAAGCATCAAATTGAATATATGCATGAAACCAATGATGGATTAGTGACTTCAAATAAGAGACTTAGAGAAGACTTGGAAGAAGTGAACAGTCACTACCATGAATTGATTGTAGTTTCTAAAGAGGCTCTTAAAAGAAAAAGACAAACAAAGAATTAGTTTACATAACTAAGGCAAACTATCGAGGAAGTGACACAGGAGAATGAGGAGTTAACAGAGAGAGTTGCAGACTTGGAAGTAGATCACCTGAAATCTAGAAGGAAAACTCAGGCTTTAGAGGGAATTGCTCTTCTAGATGAGGCAACAAAATATTTATAAAGTACTTTAAAGAAGAGCAGTTATTAGTTAGTTTGATAAAGTTATTTTATTTTTTCATAATTATAGTTTATATTGAACAATTCGATAGATGACCTAAAAGTAGTTAGGGTTCAGTTATGCAACCGTTTTGTGAAGGAACAAGATAAATGTAATTTGGAAAAAGGACCAAGGGTTCGATTTTTGTTGCAAGGTGAGGCTATGAAGCTCTGGTTTATGAAGCTAAGTGTAAAGACTCTTATGTGTTTTTGATGATGGAATTATGAAATATATGCAACTATATGCCCTTTAGACTTTTTACTAGTTTCATTTCTAATTTGTGTTAATTACTCAGTTTGTATCCTCATTTCTTGTTTAAGGTTTTTATACTTGAAATGATTGATAGGATCGTCAAGACATTAGGGTAGGATCGTTAAAAAATTATTCCCTCATGGGAAATTTTGTGATCTCACAACTGTTATTTGCTATACAAGTGTCATACCAAGATATTGAAATGGCTTTAGCAGATTTGGATAAAAATATTCCCTTTATGGAGGAATATGATCTAGTTACTTGGCCCATTTTGGTTGTGAGATCTACCAACTCACTTTATTTGTTTCATATAATTTTATCATCCAATGAAACTATCCTTGAAATCATAAAAAATTGGTTGTACCCACCTAAGGACATCTTTTGTGGGGCCACTGAGAGCATATTTGGCTTAAATCCACCCAAATATAGGAGCATCCTTTGTATGCTCCTTGATCTTATCAGGTATATTTGGAAGCATGCATATAGGTTTATTTTATCCCTCTGTGAAGATGCATTTGAACCTTTTGCAACCGAAACTTTCCATAGGGTCGAACCTGTTGGAAATTGGTGGGTCATCCCATCATATCTGTATCTTCCACCATTATGACAGAAGAGCCTATCGAACATGGAACACCCTAGTCAGCACCTCATTTCCATTTTGGTGCCCATGATGAGTTATTTTAATAGGCCTAGGAGCCCAATTAATCCCACGATGACCTGGATTTTGAGACCGCATACTTCTCTTCCATACAGTTCTAACCATTTCCTGATGGGATGCCTATTTTGTGTTAGTTTACATAAGCATGGGTTAAAATATCTGCATGAAAATTTGTGCTTACTTCTTTGATGCTTATTTATTATCTTTCGTATATGCCTTTGTAGTCACTTTTTGCTCAAAATGCCTATACACCATTGCTTTTGTTTTAGTTGACCTATACATGTGAGAACTATTTGATTCAGGTAGTTCATGGACCATGATTCATTGTGATTTATGATTTTTGTGTTTTTTGCAAGAATTAGAATGAAGTAAAAAACATTACCCCCTTCCTACTTTTTCAACACATCAAATTGGTTAACCGTAGTTACTTGGTTCTATTTCACCATCCATCGACACATAATCTAGCTTCAGATAGCCAACCGATGGAGGGAGAATCCGTACGAGTGTGCACAACTAGCTCAACCCTTGTTGGAAATATGTATCTTTGCCTTGGGCTGACCCATGCTCTTAAAAAACAGAGTACACCCATGCAACAATCATTCCTTCCCATGTACCATAGTATTCTTTATTATTTTTTCAATCTAATAAATGAAAAAAGTAGTAAAAATTAAAAGAACACAAAAATAAAAAAATGGAAAATCGAATCATGTAATATTGAATATTTGAGATAAAGGCAATAGTCAATAATAACCGCCCTTGATCATGGCACATAAATTTCTATCTGTTGTCAATAAACCATTTTCATTTTCCTTAGGAAGTTGTACCAATAATCTGAATAAATCTCCATCGAAAGGTTATCCTTCCTGGCATCTATGGAGATTTCGTTAATTCATCTAGAGTTGACGAATTTCACAAGGGTTGGTCACTCAAGTCTTATGTTTCCAAGTGCCCATTCTACATCGTGTTATGTGTTCAAGGGAAGTTAAACCAGTGTCGGCCATTCCTCAAATATTCCTGACCAATCATGTCAGCCTTCCTTTTGTTAGTATATAGTGTTAGATCTCGTAGCTCTACCAAATTATATCAGCCTATTGATATCAGTTTCATGTCAGTTTATGTGGGATGCATTAATTCCCTCCTTCTGACAGCTCTATTCCTATCAATGCCAAATAATCATCTAGGAAATGGATCTAGGAACCCTAGTGAGTACCTTGGATCTTGTAGTCATCAGTCACAAGATTCCTCGCAAATGACAGTGGGTATACACCAATGACCCCTGATTATTTTATTCTACAAGTGTTTGAATTCAGAACATTTATTCACACTTATTAGTTTATACTCAAGTACCTTAGAGTCCATCATCATTATCGATGGGCCTCCTCACATTGTTAACGGTATACATCAATGACCAGTAATCAAATGGTGTTTTATTATGCTCGACATCAACTCAATTACTCGCATGATATAAACTCATACTATTGTTGGTTTGTATTGAATACCTTGGAAAATACAAGTTGTATCACTCATCAATGCACTACCCGAGTTATGCAAGATTAAAATACCATGTCAAAGTACCATGAAGACCTGGATATGTTTCACTCATCAAATGTGCACTTATAAGTTTTTAGAGAATTTATTTTTGACATGGCTCCACTGTGTATTCTTTGTGGCCATTCTTGTTTACTACTGAGAATGGGTATATCCTCCTCAAGAAGATATCACATGTTTGGTAAATTTCCTTGTTTGACTTGCAGGTGTTTCTCTGACTCCTACATTCATAAACTACCCTTTTCCATCATGCCTTGATCATTGAAGAGTATCAAAATATAATAAAATTCAATGTATTTTGTCCCTTAGCATAGATTCAGACCTCACACATTAGGGGGAATCTGTTAACAATAAAATTAACACCCTCGAAGATGATGGTTTGAAAACATATCTTCTTTTCGATCACAACATGAAGACCAAAATTTGGAACAAATTGAGACCTTTGATCTCTCATTGGACCACTACTTCCATAAAGGAAGAAGTATGTGAAGACAAAGGTTTCTCTAAAGAATTAAATACCAAGACTACTTAAGGATCAAGACCTCATCACCACAACTCCTGGAGTGGAAAGAATACATGGTATTTCTATGAATTGTCCTAAAAACCTAGAAACTCAAGTAAAATGCCCCAAAACTAAGGAATGCAAGTTTTATTAAGGAAAGAATAATAAAAACTTCAAAAATATTTGTTAGAATATAATCCGTTAGGGATTATAATATTGTAAATAAATAAATAGGAATATTTGGAAGCCAAAAAGGCTGGACGGAAGGTGAAACACAACTGTCACATGAATGTATAAATGAATGCTTAACCATGAATAGAATAATGAATCGGGATTTATTACCTGACAGTGGTATCAGAGCACTGCCATAACTCCTACATGTTTCCAGTCTACCCATTCTTGGCATTCTGCTTGCCAATCCATTGCCAGACTGCTCCATCAGTCTGCCAGTCGAGTCGCATGCAGTATATGCATTACTCCTCCTTGGTATCATCATTTCTCCTCTGTGCATGCGTTATTGGTATAGAAGAATATCATAAACCCTAATATGATAACCAGACTGCTGAAATATTCTCCGCATCCAAAACCTCGACCTGCACCATTTCTCGGTGTGTTACAAGAGTGTGCGATGTAATTTTTGAAGAGACGTGGAAGAGGTATTTAGAGCAAAGCAAAGTCACTGCATGTGTTGTGTGATGAGTTGAGAAATGCGTTGAGAATTGCGTGAAGAGACCAGTCAATGAATAGAGAAGAAATCCTGAATCAATTTCAGGTTTATGTTGGTGAATAAATCTTCTGTTTTCGTTCTATTGACTAATATATTTGCTATGCTGCGATTGAAATGAGAGCTGTGTGAATATTCACGCGTTCAGAATACAGCGTGGAGCTGTGTGTTGACGCCGTGACCTGCCAAGGAGAAATTTTAATACTCAAAGCTAAGAGTATGTTAAATCCTGAAGCTGTGTGTTGGAGAACGATGATAGAAGGATGAAGACTCATGCTGTTTCATTTGCAAGAAGATTGAAACTGTCTTGCTATTTCTATCACGTTGAAGACTAAAGATCATCAGTGGAGAGAGATATTGTTGATGCTGTGTGTGTTATACCTAACCCTAATTTGCAGCACCACTACGCATCTGGAAAACTGCCTGACTGAAGGCGTTGTGAAGACTGACTGCACAGAGCTGCGACCTGCTATGACCTACCACACCGTTCTACTACGTTGCGTTGAAGCTTTTATTAACTATGTGGAGACTCAAGCTTGCGTTGAAGATTTTATTATCTGGAGTTTTTGGACAGAGGCTTGTAAACCTCCTTGTCGGAGGTGGAGTTTTGTAAGAGTCGACGGTCATCAATATGGGAACCTCGGTGTTTTTATCGACTGGCGATTGTGGTGAAGTTGATGCTACATTTATATCATCGACTATGAATTGGTAATTGGTATTTTGTCAGAGAGGCGTGAGATGTTCATGGCCCTCGGCTTATATTTTGTTTATATTCTTTACTTTATTTGTCTTCGCGGGTGATCTAGTCTTGTTAAATAGCCTATCACTAGTCCATGGTTGGAAGTTTGAACCTTCAAAGGTGCCAAAGTTGTGAATAAATACTAAAACATTGAGTATATATTGAATCTGTGAGCTGCTCCGCGAACCCTAACGGCTCAACTGATCTTCCCGTGGCAAGTTACATTTATATTGTTATAAGTATATATATATACGAGGAGCGAGGAGCCCTATTTTATGGTTATTGAGAATTCAAGGTAACCTAACAATACCAGCGTTGCGTCATTTCTACCTTTCTGGGAATGCTCGAGTGGTACGTGTTGCATAGCAAGGAATAAATCATAATTGATTCAGTTGGACTATAGAGACCGTGTAGACAAACATTGAGCTCAACATGAGAGCTATGTGAAAGCTGTGCGTTGAAGACTGAATGGTGAAGCTATGCATTGAAGACTGAATACTATGCTGAGTTGAAGAGCTGCTGCGTGGCGGAGCTTCCTGCTGCGTGGAGCTGATGCGTGTCCTACGTTCTGCTGCGTGGAGAAGAGCTTCCTGTGTGGAGTCTTTTGGGTGTGTTGACCGGAGAACTCATTTATCTGGGTGCTGCTACAAGCCTGTTTCAAGATAATATATTGAGGTATTATTGTAATTTTTTCATAAGAAGATTTGAATTGTCCATGTAAAACCACACTCTAAAGTAAATTACATGGAGATGGAGATGCTTTGAAAGCATTCTAATCCTACGTTTCTTTGAGAGTTGTGCCTCTCCCTCACCATCACCAGTGGTGAATTATCTGCTTATGAACTTATTGACAGCATATTTTCTCTGCAAATGAACTTATTGTAAATCACCTTGGCAGAGACTGTAGACCTGCAAGGTTATTATTTTTCTGTTTCTCTTTGTAAATTAAACTAACAGTTGTAAAGATGCACTCTTTGGCATCTAGTATTGGTGTTTCCCTAGCTGGAAAAGACCAATCCAAAGACCCTTCCAAGGGAGATTGCAGCAAGAGAGGACGAGGAAGAATAAATTTCAGAGGCAGAGGGGGCAGAAGCAAAAGATCAGATTTGCAGTGCAAACGTTGTGGAAAGACTGGGCACACATCAGATGAGTGTTGGGCTTCATGGGACTCCATCAAAGACAAGCATAACCAGAAGAAAGATGACCAAGATGCTACTAAAATTTTTGATTCTTGTATTGTTGCACATTGTAATATTGGATTTAATGAAATGACTTCTCTTTCGTATTATAAAGATTGTTGGCTACTTGATACTGGTGCAACATCACATATGACATTTAGAAAAGACTGTTTTGAAGAACTGAATGAAACAATAGATGGCATAGTTTATTTTGTAGATAAGTCAAGTATTAAACCAAAGGGAATGGGCACCATTCGATTGAAGATGCCTGGATTCCCTGATTTCTTGTTGAAGAACGTTCTCTATCTTCCAGAGTTGCAGAGGAGCCTCCTGTCCTTGGTGGAGATTCGACAGCAAGGCCATTCCATCCACATGTTTGATGGAATCATTGAAATAAGAAAGTCCTCTGACAACCAAGTCATCATGACTGGATATGAAGATGGAAAGCTGCTGAAGCTCAAGGGTTCATCCGCAAGATTTCAGAACTATGCCTACCTCTCTCACCATGGAGAAGGTAATATGTCATCTAGTTCATTGTGGCATGCAAGATTTGGTCATCTAAATTATAACAGTCTTCGTTTTTTGAGAAATAATGGTGTATTTGGCTTTCCCACCATTCCTAAAGAGAAGAATAAATGTGATGCATGTATTTTAGGGAAACATAGTAAGCTGCCATTCCATGAATCTAATTTCAGAGCAAGTAGGAAATTAGGGTTAGTACATTCTGATTTGTGTGGCCCAATGCCAACTCCTTCAGCAAATGGGAACAAGTATTTTATGACATTTGTTGATGACTACTCAAGAATGTGCTGGACTTACTGTTTAAAGACAAAATCAGAAGCATTTCAAACATTCAAAGACTTTCATGCATTGATTGAAAAACAAGCACAATCAAAAATTGGTACACTTCGTACTGATAATGGAAAAGAATACACTTCAAATGCTTTTGAAGCTTATCTTCGTCAACATGGAATTGCACATCAGACTACCGTTCCCTACAATCCTCAACAAAACGGTGTAGCAGAGAGAATGAATAGAACCATAATGAATATGGTTCGCTCAATGATGTTTTTCAAGAATGTAAAACTAATGTTTTGGGGTGATGCAGTAATATCTGCAGCATATTTGAGAAATAGAAGTCCATCAAATGCACTTGATAACAAGACTCCACATGAAATGTGGTTTGGCCATCTCCCTTCAGTCAAGCATCTCAGAGTTTTTGGTTCCACCTGTTATGCCTTGATTCAGAAGGAGCAAAGAAACAAGCTTGGTGCTCGAAGCAGAAAGTGCATTTTCCTGGGGTACGAAGAATACTCCAAGGCATACCGTTTGTATGATGAGGTAAACAAGAAATTTGTTATTTCCAGAGATGTCATTTTTCTTGAAACTAATAAAAATGACCAGTCCATTGAGAGACAGCTTGATCATCTGGAAAATTATCCTCATCCAAAGAACTATTATGAAAATGAATATGAAATTCCAAATCTTGAAGGGGGGATTCCTATTCTGGATCAACCTTTGGAATTTCCATATGAAGCACCAACTCCCCCGCATGAAGAAGTTCCTGCTACTTCACTTGAACAAGAGGTTCAACTGGATGATGTGATTGAGAGAATTGAAAGACTCTCAATCAATGATGAAGCTCCAGCAGGTGATCAACCAGGACCATCACGGAAGATTCCTAAATGGGCCACAAAGACACTTGAAAGTGTCCATCCAGATGAAGTTGGAAAGACGGGAACGAGAAGTTCGAAAAGACAAGAAGATGGAGGAGGAGCAGATAATTCAAGTGATGACATGGATGTATCATTTGATTGTGAATTTAATTTATCTGCTAACTTTGAACCAACTTCCTTTGAAGAAGCTTCTAGTCGTGTTGAGTGGAAAGAAGATATGCAAAATGAGTATGATGCACTCATAAATAAAGGAACTTGGAAGCTGTTTGAGCCTCCAGTTGGAACCAAACCAATTGGCTGCAAGTGGGTGTACAAGAACAAATACAAATTAGATGGCTCACTTGACAAGCACAAAGTGAGGCTTGTAGCA